>CAAKHC010008953.1:0-14082 GCA_901007825.1 Macroramphosus scolopax | reverse complement strand
AATACCTTTTTTACCCCCCCCCCCCCCCCCCCCCCCCCTCGCTGTGTGTCTGAACTTGGCTCTCTTTTAAATAGCACATGTTGGCTCTGCGGCCAGCCGGCTCCACACATGGACATACAGGACGGAGCGCAGCTGTCGGAGGTGTCATATGGAGAGGACGGCTCGGAGAACACGGCTGCTTGGGAAGTTGAAAGTCTCCTCAAACACTTCAACATCCAGCAGAAAGTGTTCAACTAATTACACAATGAGCATTATGATCTCCATCTAACAACCACATTAACAGTAAAACATTCACTGTGACAAGCTGGTGATCCAGAAACAAAAAGCTATTTAGCAGGTATTTAAATCTATTGAAATCAAGTAAAAGAAGCAGATAGATTTGCAGGACGTGTGTGAGATGTAAAGTAAAGTTCAGACGAACGAGTCACTCGGTCGACGAGTGGCGTGAAAATGGTCCTTCAGTCCTCAGAACTATCTGGGATCCAAGGTTGGTGCGAGGCGCAGCTGCTGGGTCATCCACCATACTGGGAACCAGACGTAGACCCCCATCCTCATCATCATCATCATCTTCACCATCATCACTGTGACCAACTATCCTTTCAAAATAAAAGTCCTCATTGGTGACCTCAAGAGATTACAGGACATTGATTTAATGTCTTTATATTGTTGTTTTAACAATTGATTACAGATGTACTAAGTGTTCTTTCTGAGCTTTACAAAGTAAATAATCCGGCATCGATTGATTTAATACAGAAGTTCTTAACTGATCTGAATACAGAAGAAACTGTTGACCTCTTTGATGGTTTTAATTTCGCAAATTGAAGTGCCAGAAGGATTCGAAGGAACCTCCAGGATACATTAGCTGAAACATGATGTCAATAAATAAAAGAATTAAAAAACAACAGAAACTTCCAACCTGGAACAATAGAGATGCAACACACACACACACACACACACACACACACACACACACACACACACACACACACACACACACACACACACACACACACCTGACGCCCTCTACTCAGTGTATCAGCACTAACATGTGATCTCTTCCATCGCGGCTGCAGACCCCCCCGGTTGCTCCGTGTCAGTGCTGTCCAATGAGTCCGACCCTGAGCGTCGTGTGGACGGTGAAGGACAGTCGCAGCTGTCTGTCCCACTGCTGCTGCTGCACTGAGTTCCTCAGCTGAATGTTCGGAGGTGTTGGACTCGGTCAGCGTGTGATCCTGTTGTTCCGAGATCAGCAGTCATGTGCTCTGCTGTGTGTCCATGGAACTATTGTGGTTTAAAGTCTGAGGACGGGTGCCAGGCATGCTTCCGCTGCTCATCGAGAGTGTTGGGTTAGATGAAGGTGACATCCAGTATTAGAGGATTTCTTTAAGCCTTGTTGTTGTTGCATCTTGTCCCCCAGAAAGGGCCGAGTGGCCACATCAGTACCAGGTGGTCCAAACATTCAGTGAAGTTGGTTTTGATTGGTTCTCAGTGCGTCGCTGCCATGTGACGCAGCATTGTGACTGTGGAAATATTTCTATGCAAAATACACAGTTCATGTTGGCCTGAAATATCTGGCAGCTTATTTTATTTCATTAAAACAAAGACAACTTGTCTTTCAGGTGCTGTGTTAAAGTGAGACCACCAACAAACTGACCTTCATACATTGAAGATATTTACACCACCAGGGCAAGCAGGCAAGTGTTTGTGGCCGGAAGTCAAGGAAGCTTTCTTTTATTTCATTTGTTGATCAGTTGGATCGTTAGAAAGTGAACCGGCGTCCTCGTCTGTCCAGAGCTCGACTCAGTAAACTCTGCTCACTGCGGGTGACGGTTCCTGAAGTCAAACGATGGCTCCCAAGAAGAAGGCCTCACGCCAGAAGAAGATTGCCGCCGACACCATCTCTGAGGTCGCCGTGGAGACCGCCCCACAGACGCTGAAGGTGGAGAGACGTGCTGACGGCGTTGTGGTGATCGAGAGCAGCATGAAGAAGATTGAGCAGATGGCGGCGCTGGACATTGCTCAGCTGAACAGCCTCAACCTGCCACTGCCGCCGCCGGTCATCAAGCCCGGGGAGAGAGGCCTGGGCCTGGGCAGCGAGCTGACACGGCCGCTGCACGGCAACGCCCTGCTGGAGGAGCTCAGCAAGATGCGACAGGAGAAGTAAGATCTGCTCCTCATCGTCGTACAGATATACAGTACCAAACATCACAGTGCGAGGTAGGTTCATGTCACTCATGGTTGCCCCCCTTCAGGTTCCTCACTGATCTGGAGTTGGGCTGTAAGACGAAGGCCTTCGACGTCCACAAGCTGGTCATATCGTCCGTCAGTCAATATTTCAGGGAGACCCTGGCCAAAGACCCCAGCATGAAGCGCCTGGAGATCCCGTCCCTCTCACCCCTCGGTAGGCAAACACTATTTATATCCTTCAATTGTTGTTTATGAAATGGCTCCAAACATGCACATGTCCAGACCAACCTGATATATTACTGTATATTACTGTATATTACTGTATATTATCCCCTCACTGTACCATTAAACCTGTTGTACATCATAAAGGAAAAACACAGATGATCATTATACTCGACATACGAGGAGTGACAGGATGACCACTTGTAAGTCATCGTACTAGTTCAGGATCAGGATCAACTCTCCTTCGCTTTGCCCCCTTCTGTCCGCAGGCCTGGCCAATGTCATCACCTTTGCCTACCTGGGACGTGTCCACATGTCCCTCTACACCATCGGCTGCACCGTCTCGGCCGCCGCCACCCTGCAGATCCCGCAGCTCCTTAAGATGTGCATGGACTTCCTCCTGGCTGAGCTCAACGTCCAGACCTGCGTGTACATCTGGAACATCGCCGCCGCCTACGGCCTGCTGCCGGTGTGTGACACCGCCCGCCGCTTCGTCCTGGAGAACTTCGTGCAGTTTGCGGAGACGCCGCTGTTCACCCAGCTGACCCTGGAGCAGATCTCTGCCTTCCTGCAGGACGACGCACTGGCCTTGCCCTCTGAGGTCACTGCCTTCCAGGTCAGAGGTCAAACATCATCTACTGTTTGTCTTTCATATGAATTTATTTTGCATGTTTGCAGTAGACAATTTTATGACAAGAATACCAGATTGTAGTAATTTCTCATATCCAGCAGACGACGCTTTTCTAGCGGCGAGGTGCTTGCCAACCCTCGCCATGGCCGTCCTGCTATTTCCATCCAGGCGTAAATTCAGACGACACAGCAGCTGCTCAGAGATCCAAATAAAACACCGGCTGAGGGGTCAAACAAGATTTGTATTTATAACCATGACTAGATGCATCAACTGTAAACACCAGTTCCATCATCTGAGGGTACATGAGCAAGTGATTCTTTCTCAATCTTGAAATGTGAAAGATTCACATTCTCTCACAAAGCAGGAAGATCACGTCGGGTTTAGAGCAGGGGTCTTCAACCTTTTTAGCCCAGGGACCCCTTGGATGAGAGAAAAACAGAGCAGGGACCCCCACTTGAAATCCCCCCCCCTTTTTTTTTTTTTAAATATAAGCCTGACTTATAATAACTTTTAAATGTATTTTATTCAGCTTATTTCACTGTATTAACCAATTTCTGACTGGGTAGACTAAATAGATTTCGTCAAAAGTATATTATTATTGCATGTTAATGACATGTTCTTAATCATCTCAATCAAATAATAATAATTAAAAAAAAATTAAACTTACATATTATTTTGGTTAAAATTGCCTTTATTTTACTTTTTAAGTTGGCGGACCCCCAGCAGTACCTCCGCGGACCCCCTAGGGGTCGCGGACCCCCGGTTGAAGACCACTGGTTTAGAGGAACCGATTTGTCTGTTGCACTTTTGCACAGAAGAGATGAAGAAGAAAAGGAATGTCTAAACCTAAACAATTAACTCTGAATGAAGTTTCTGGATTAAAAGACATAAAGGTGCAATTTGTCGGTGATATGAACAGGCAGGCATGTTTCACACTTCCAACCAGCAGGGGGCAGCATGTTCCCAGAATGCTGCTGGGCCGTCCAGCCGTATTCTAGGGACAAAGAAAGGTAGTTGTGTATTGTAACTCACGGTTCGAGGACTATAACGAGACAAGAATGATCACAGCTGAACTGTTCAGGCACTCACACACTGATGTACAGTCAGATGTAGTTTCACCTCCGTGACTCCTGAAACCGTCTCGTTCTCCAGCTGGCCATGAAGTGGCTCGACTTCGACGTCGCCCGTCAGGCTCACGCTGCCGAGCTCCTGTCCCACGTTCGCTATGAGACCATCCCGGCCAGTGAGTTGGTGAGCCAGATCCAGCCGGTGCCCCGCATGATGCTCGACCCTCAGTGTCACCGCCTGCTGGTGGACGCCATGAACTACCACCTGCTGCCCTACCAGCAGAACACCCTGCAGTCCAGACGCACGCAGGTCCGCGCCAGTCAGCAGACTTTACTCACCGTCGGCGGGCGGCCGTCCCTCACTGAGCGAGCTCTCAGCCGTGAGGTCGGTGACTTGTTTGGTACCTTTATGTATTTCTAGAGAAACCCAGGAAAATCCCACAATGACCTTTGACCCCTGTGTCCAGGTGATGTGGAGGGATCCTCGCGAGGGAGGAGCGGCCTGGCGTCATCTTACCCAGCTGCCAGCGAAGAGCTTCAACCAATGTGTGGCTGTAATGGACGGCTTCCTGTATGTGGCAGGCGGAGAGGACCAGAACGACGCCCGCAACCAGGCCAAGCACGCCGTCAGCACCCTCAGCAGGTACGACAACAGCAGCTCTTGTTGTTGGCCGGGTGCAGAGGCATCATGTCGGCCTCTTCTAACGCAGCGTTGACCACATCTCTAACATGACTCCTAACATCTTCCGCTCTATGTTCATCAGATACGACCCTCGCTTCAACACCTGGCTCCACCTGGCCAGCATGCGCCAGCGTCGTACCCACTTCTCACTGTCAGCCAGCGGCGGGCGCCTGTTTGCCATCGGTGGACGCAACGTGGAGGGTCTGCTGGCCACCACTGAGAGCTACTTGCCCTCTTCAAACACCTGGCAGATGCGTGCACCAATGGAAGTGCCCCGCTGCTGCCACTCCAACGCCACCCTGCCATCCGGAGACATCTTGGTGATCGGTGGATACATCAACTGCGCCTATTCCCGGTCTGTGGCATGTTACAAGGTGGAGACAGACACCTGGACGGAGAAGGCACCCATGGAGACACCCCGCGGCTGGCACTGCTCCGCCACCCTCGCAGAGAAGGTGTATGTGGTGGGGGGAAGCCAGCTGGGGCCTCACGGTGAGCGGGTGGATGTGCTGTCCGTGGAGGTCTTCTCCCCGGAGAGTGGGATGTGGAGCCGGGCCGCCCCTTTGCCGCTGGGCGTGAGCACCGCCGGTTTGTCACAGCTGTCTGACAAGCTGTACCTGCTGGGAGGCTGGAATGAGGCGGAGAAGCGCTACAAGGCGGCCGTCCAGACGTACGACCCGGCCACAGACAGCTGGTCCATGGCGGAGGATCTTCCCGAGCCCACGGTGGGAGTCTCCTGCTGCACGCTGTCACTGCCGCCCCGCCACACGCCGCGCCGGCAGCTGCACCGCAACACGCCCGGCCACGAAGACCAACACCAGGCAGTGAAGAACCGGAGCAGAGAGAGCAGCATGGTTCCATCCCAAATCATCACAGCATAGAGAGGCTGGAGGCAAAGACGGGACTATAGGAGAGGAGGGAGGGGTCAACCTCAGGAGAACATCTGGATCATGGCTGATCTTTTTCTCTTTGTAGTAGCAACATTTACAACAGACGGCAATGGAGAATTTAAATTCTTATACTTAGATTTACTTATTTTAGATGAAACGGTCATGAACGTTTCCCAAACAATCTCAGAAAAAACTGATGTAAAGCCGTCGTGTCTCTGCGAGGAAGAAACAAGGTGCACGACCGAGGTTCTCAGAGGGAGTCGGAGTGATAGGAAACAGGAATAGTGTGATGGAGAGTCGGGCAGGTAGAGGTGAAGAAGTGAAGGGAGGATGATGGAGGAGAACAGTAGCCAGCAGTTTGGAGGGTCGAACAAATGTCACTGTGAATCCACCGGCAGTGTGTGTGTGTGTAAAGATGTGGAGGCCGAGTATGTGATGCAGTGAATGTGTGTGTGACCGCGGGTGATTGCAGGTGTGTGTATGACAGGTGTGTGTGTATGACAGGTGTGTGTGTATGACAGGTGTGTGTGTATGACAGGTGTGTGTGTATGTACGTGTACGGCTGCTTGACGAAACGAGACAAACTTCGTAATAATCGATTATTTCTCATCAACCTCATTAGAATCAGTCAAAGCAGGTCAAAGCAAATAAACCAGTGCTATTTATTAAAAGGTTATTTTTCAGAAGTAGTTAAACACAACTGACATGAATGAAGAAAAAAATGTGCCATAACGGAGTTTAAAAGGTCGAAGATGTGGAAGAATTCAGGGGCGACGATTATAGGAACAAACAAAAATAAAAAAAGATTAAAACCGCTAAAAACTGCAGAAGCCGTTTTTAAAATAGTTAAATCTTATGAAAATACAGCATAAAGAACAAGGTTTAGAAAACTGGGAAAAAAACAAAATAAACAATGTAAAAAAAATACTATAAAAAAAAAAAAAAGACATGCGGCTGCTCACCGGTTTTAAACATCTGCAAAGACGAACAATTCTAACACGGTAAGACAAACGAACTGAAGCAGTGAGACTCCAGCAGGAACGAGACAGGAAGCTGTGGAACGACTGGTGTGGAAATATCGTGGTGCAACGACGAGGTCGATCCGGCTCATCTGATCGTCTCCATCATTCTGTATCTGCACCGGACGAGCAGGCGGTGGAGTTTCACTGAATAAACCAATCTGATCCAAACATGTCGATTGTGATCTTTTATTTCTCTCAGCTACACAGCATGCTGGGAAATGTAGTCTGGAAACGTTCCAGTTTAGGTCAGAACATTTAAGAGAAATGAGCATGAAAGTCAGAAGGCATTGTGGGAGTTTAAAGGGATAGTTTGACATTTGGGAATCGCAGCGCCTCACTTCTTGCAGTTGTTTTAGGGGAGAGGATCAATACCAAGTTCTTTGAACGTGACCAACTGACCTTCACTTTTCACAGATGATTTAAGTTTCCGCCTCAAATCCCAATAACGTCTGAAAGCAGCTCGACTTGAGGAGCTAAATTTGTGTCAAGGTTAAATTGTAATCTTATCATTTTAGTTTCACCAACTTGTGGAGGTTGAATCGGAACCTCGCTCCTTTAAATGAAGACAGTCACTCAGAACAACACGACCACAGGACAACAAAATAGTTTTCCTTTTTTATTTGTTCACAAACAAGATCAAAAGATGGTCCTTTATTTGCCAGGGAGGATGATGCCGTCATACTGGAGGAAGAAATGAGAGACCAGTGTTAACGTGGTGTTTGGCAGAGAATACTAAAGGCAACATGAGCTTCTTACAAGTTAAATATTATGTAACAAACACTTCCACAGCAGAGAACAGACAGCTGCAGGTGCAGGAAACAACATCAGCTGAGCTTTGCTACAACTCAGATTACATCAAGTTCATTCAGGCAGAATGACTCTCAGAAGGACACTTTATGTTCCCAGTCTTCTGCTAATGAGTCAAAACACTACAGTTGATAAAAAATAATAAAGTCAAAGTTCCAGAACAAAGAATCAGACATTTTTCTGTTAATGAGGGGGCATATATACACATATATATATATACACATATACATCTACACACACACACAACAATTTTCTTGAGGCAAATAGTTGCCAAACCTGCTTCTGTGTTGAGTCAAACCTCTAAACACGGGCATTTCTTTTTACTAGTCCTGTAACATCTGCACAACTCAGTCTCTTGCAGCTCTGCCATCAGAGGCTGACCTCTGGTGGCTCCGGCTGTAAACTACAACAAACCTGACAACTGCACCACTGCAGCAGTTTAACAGGAAGAGGATCATCTGTATTTCATTCTATTGAAATGTATAAAGTTTTAAACCATTTGGAGGTTTACTGTAATATCAAGTCTGGGTGATGTGAGAACCCCACAAATACTCACTTTCTGCTGGAACCAGCGCATGGCCTCCTCTTTACGGATGCGGTGCCTGAAACCGATGCGGCCTCTTTTCCGCTTCTTGTCGGCGATGCTGAAGCCGGGGCGGCCCAGAACCTACAAACGAACAACAGCTGGTCAGAACACTGCAGAATCATCAATATAAAACCATCCGTTTACCTTGGTGTTGGTTGTGATTAATGCCGGACCCTTAAACAGTCATTTCTCTACACTCAGATGTCATATACATTTGGGAAACTTGATACAGTGCAACTTGTTTCTCTAATTGCCGTCAGTAGATTTATCAGGAATTATATTCAGAGTCAACAGTGTGAATATACGTCTGATATTCCGGAGTTGTGAGGTCCGTCACCAACTGAATAAATATTGTGAATATTAGAACAACATTGACCAAATACAGACTGTGAAACCACCAACTGGTTAACACTGATGAAAAAAGAATATTTACCATTTCTTATGCTAAACTTCAGTTATTTCCATTTTAGCTTTACTAACTGACCTGATACCATTCAGCTTTATCTTTTAAGTAAAGTGATGCCCCAAGGACAGTTCATCAAGGCTGCAAATACACATGGATGTAATCAGACTACAATGTGACAACAGCTGAAATCTCAAGTTGCCAAAGTGTCCGTCAATAAATGCTAAAACTCAATTAAATCCTCCACCGAAAGGAGTTTCTCTTCAGCATCATTGTCAAACCTGCTTCAAACCTTTTAAATAATATTCACTTTCTCCTCCCCAGAGGAAACAAAACTAAGACACTTTTCTTCCAGTCAATTAAATCTTGAAACTCAAACAAGCACAGCAGCTCCTCTGGAGACATCGGTTCACTCACCACGTAGAAGTCCAGTCCGTAGATGCCGATGCTGGGATCGTACTTGATGCCCAGATCGATGTGCTCCTGGATGCCGAAGCCAAAGTTTCCGGTATCGGAGAAGTTGTTCTTTCTCAACTCGTACTCGCGCACCTGGAGGGAGCCGCAGCAGAGCGAAGTGTGTTTACAACATTCACTCAATCACCAAAGACGACAACAAATCACCTTCCTTCAGTCAGTCCAATACAAACTAGATTTGCCACAATGAAATGTTCTAACTGCTGATCGTCTCAAACTCAGAATACATCTGAACAGTTGAATAGTCAAAATGTTTAGTTAGTGATGACAGTACTATGTTAAATTCTAGAGCTGTATCAAAAAGTCATACCCTGAGACTAACAGACAAAATCTTGTGGCATCTTTATGGCTCATAATACTTGAGGATTACTAAAGAGGCCAGCACTCAGCCTTGAGGTGAAGGGTTAAACTATAAATCTGAAGCCAACAAAATCAGAAAAAACATGGACACAAACTATTGATACATGGACCTCTACAGGCCTGAGAGTGAAGATGGATCAGGTTATTGACAGCCCGATGGAGAGTTAATAATAGTTTGATCTGAGAAGGAACAGGAGGAGAAGATAACAATGACCAGCTGACCTTGAGTCCCTTCTCCAGGATCTCCTCTGCTTTGGCTCCACGGACGGTGCAGTGGACAGCAATCTTTTCATTCCTGCGGATGCCGAAGGATCTCACAGTGTAGCGGGCTGCAGGTGAAGGAAAGAAAACTTGTTAGACACCCAAACGTTACCTACAAATACAATCTTATTTTAAACTTTAACTTCAGTGCTTCCACTTTACAGGCCCTCCACAGGTCTGGGCCTCTACCTCCTTTTCACTCCTCCACACAAACACCCCTCACCCTTTGAGAAGACGGGAGTCTGTCCTGTGAGCTGTTCCAGCACCTTGGCAGCTCGGGTCAGTCTGTCTCCGCTCTCACCCACACAGATGTTCAGGCAGAGCTTGCGGATGCGGAGCTCTCTCATGGGATTCGCCTTCTTCTCACCCTGGTCCTGTAGAACACAAACTAAAGGGTCAGTGACCTGAATAACCAGGGACTTAAAGAGAAGCAATACCTGGCTGCATCTCATCTGCTGCTGTCATGCTAACAGATTAGCACTCAAGCTACCTGGACTGCAATACAGAAAATCTGACTATTGGAGGTTCAGTTTACATTTGTATATCTGTGTCTCAGCACCGATCTGTGGTCTTGCGTGTCACTACCAACATTAAAGTTACATTAAGACATCACATGTCCAACCGGAGGACATGTCCGTACGTATCCCCGCTGCTAGCATTTTCACATATCATTACATGTTTGGAGTTTAAAGACAGTTAACAAGAGAGTTCTTTAAATCGTGAGAGGTGTGCTTAATGTGCATCTACAAAGTCAATATATCGCTGTAATGTCATCGTATATGACGGGACATGGCTGATAATCAGGGGACCGTATTTTCTGGCACATAGCCCGCTAGCATAGCGCTGTTTCCAGTTTTATCGGACTTTCACGGCAGTTACTACAGAAATACAACATTAATTTAATCATCCATAAGTGCGACCAAGCCTCAGTGTGTAAAATAGCCGTTAGGATGGTGCCACAGGCCAGATGATCGGGGATTTCAACTCAGACATTGTATTTCACGGACATGGGAAAGTGTGAGGCACTACTCACCGCCATATTGGATCACTTGAAGAGGACGTCACATTTCCGGCGACACGTACTTATAACAAGGTGTTCACCAAAATTAAGCCCGGAGAAAAAGCGCGGGGTAGAACTACGGTTCCGCTTTGAGCACCGTTAGCAAATACAAAATATTTCTCCATAAATTGTTTGCAAATTAATGTGTTTAGTAATCTATAAGATTGAATTATATCAGTAGTACATACAATAATACACAAAACAGGTATGTGTTTGAAGCTGTTCTGCTGATTGTGATGCAATAAAACTTAAAATGTACAGAAACTAAGAAATATATTGCAACTAATTGCAATGTTTGTTACCTTCATTCCTCTTGAACTCGTCCCCATATTAGATTGTTCTAAAGTATCTATCATTTAATGATATCTACGGATTTTTCTTTTATTTATCATTTTATACACAAAAACACACTTGAACAAAAAGGCCTGACCTAAGGAATTTTAGAAGAATATTTTTTTTTGTTCTACCAAAACAAATAAAGCTCATTAAAGAACATATGAGAGGAAATCACACCAAAATGAGCTCATGACGTTGCTGATATGAAGTAAGATTTGAAAAAAACATTTGAAAAAAACATTCAAAACTTTTTTGCCTTTTACTTACAAGAAGACATCCAATTGACACATTAATAAAACGAAGGGGGCCACTGGACATCTGCTTGGTGCCGCAGGGGCTCTGCAGGCAGCGTTCACCGCTCTGGCCTGCTATCAGGGGGTCGTACCCCCAACTTTGAATTTGGACCACACAGAGCCAGAGTTCAACCTCTATTATGTTCCCTGTACAGCACAACCCTGGCAGACTCAGGGCAGACGAGTTGCCCTCTCTAACTCGTTTGGATTTGGTGGTACCTCATTTTGGGATTACCACATAATGGCTTATTGTTGAATGAATTGGATTGAAATTATAAATCGAACTAGATAATGTGAATGAGTAGCATCTAAAACTCCCTCATTAGTCCCGCTGAGGTGCCATTAAAGCGACAGTTTGTAAGTACCAGAACAGACTCATGCCGATCCATCTTGTCTCATTACAACATAATAGTTATAAAGGTTATAGTTTCAGTTGTTTTTTCATTTGTTAGGAAATATTACAAGGAACTGCATAAAAATATCTGACATTGCTAGTGCATTTCTAATATGAAAGACCACTCCACTGATTCAGCATTGCACTAGATAGAACTAACAAGAAACAACTAAGAAAAGCAGCTCAAACAGGAGCAACACAGGTGTATGAGTTAGTGGAAATTATGAGTTTGCTGACTCTTCAACTTGTGTAATGATGATGATGATGTGCAATATAACATAAAAATGAAAACTTGTCTGAAGTTTCTTTTAAATACACCTCAACTTAGAAGTACAAATTTCTCAACCAAAATTGTTTTCCAGGTAATGTAGCTGTATTGTACTTTTGCACAGTGGAGGGAACTGCAAATGTAAAAGTCCTCAGCATTTCTTAAATCATATTCACAAAGCTTAAATGGACTAAACTCATCTTCCGATAACATCCAGTCCATTCTTTTACTACGGACTGTTAACCGTTCTTAACAGTTTCTGTGAAAAGCTGTGTGTGTGTGTGACTTGTCACCAGCAGGTGGTGCTGGCTTCCAGCAAGTCAGGCATGAATCTTTCTTCTCTCCAGTGGCCTACACAGTCTCTCTTCTCCAGGACAGTTTACTCCTCCTCCTCACCAGGTGAATCGTAATGTTTATTGTCAGATCTCTTACCTTTCTGCTCCTCAAAGACACTAATTAAGCTTCGGGATGCAAAGCTTCAACACCCATTGAGCATGTTTGAGATGCTCTGGATCGGCGTATATACGACAGCGTGTTCCAGTTCCTGCCAATATCCAGCAACTTTGCATGTTTCAATAGCAGGTGACTTCATCTGCAATGTGCTTAAATGTTAAAACAATGCAAACCAGGGTTGGATTTTTAATGCAGCTCTTCAAAAAAGCTGAGGCTTTCAGAAGAATTCACCAAACCAATGTTACTGCCCCTTTGGCTCAGTGTGAGGAGAACATTCCATCATCTCCAAATGCAACAAATAAATGAAGCTGATATCTTGGTTGTCACTTGGTTACCTGATAAAAAAAAGAGCCATTGTATGTAGAATTATGTTCTAAAATTACAAATGTTTTCAGTCAAATGGAAGAAAACATTTTAGCATCCAGATGTAGATGAGGCTTAATAGGCTAAACACTATTTTAACACACTTGTACTTATTGATAAACATTTTCATTAAAATTCACGGACACAGACGGGTTATCTGACAATCAAGTACTTCAATGCAACAAGAATACTGGGAGATGTGCAGCAACTGGTTGGCAGCTATTATTATAAACTTAATCGCAGTCCCTATACAATACAGTAATTGTTATCAGAATCAGAAAGCCTTTATTCGTCTCACAACGGAGAAATTTACATTTTTACAGCAGCAAAGAGACAGTGCACACATTAAAGAGCATTTACCAAAAAATTACAAGTAATAAGTAAGTAAGTAAGTACGCTTCGATAGGAAGATTTGATCAGAATTGCACATTGTTATTGCACATACGTTGTGTATGTAAGTTATTGCACATTTACAGCACAACACAGTATTTAATCACAGTATCACAGTAATAATCATAGTGTTGTACTTTTCATTACACAGATAAGGTGTCGTATTTATCACAGCGTTTTTTCTTACAGAGCTTTAAAAAAATTGACTTTATTAGGGCCCGAGCACAGAGTGTGCGAGGACCCTATTGTATTTCGAATGTTTATTATTCAATCGCCTTTTTGGGGGCCTGAACGTGCTCAAAAAGTCATGGAAATTTGCAGATGTATTGATCCTGGCGAAAATTTACGTATTCTGTGGGTGTGGTAAATGAGTGTTCAAAATTGCCTCGATAGCGCCACCTAGAAAATTGGAAAATAACAGCCCCAAAGGCTTGTTGGACGTAGAGACACGAAACTTGGTACGCATATGTATCATGTCAAGGCGCACAAAAAAGTCAGTTGGCACCATGACCTGAACGTAACAGGAAGTCCGCCATTTTGTTTCAAAGTTTGGATTTCTCACTGTATTTTAGGATTTGCAGGGGTCGTATTTGAACGAACTCCTCCTAGAGATTTCATCGAAACATCTTCAAACTTGGTACACGTACAGAGGAGGGTTGGGCGACGTTAAATTGCGAAGGATTTGAGTCTTCGTCACACGGCCTGGATGTTACGGCGCCATACATTCTGATCATTCGCCATCAATAATCAACCAGCTGTAAATCAGCTCCACGTGGTCGGACCGTCATCAAACCTCACATGTTTGATAAGAGTCCCGACCTGAACACACTTGATGAGAAATATTGATCATCAGTCATAGCGCCACCTAGCGGTGACAGGAAATGACTTGTTTTGGGTGTGTTTGTGAGGTTCGATTACATTGCGCACCTGAAG
>CAAKHC010008947.1:0-10985 GCA_901007825.1 Macroramphosus scolopax | reverse complement strand
AGGTTCGCAAATTCTAATAACAGAAAAAATAAAAAAAAAAAAAAAAAGGCTTCAAATCTGGGAGCAAAACAGATCAAATAGAAACTTCCCGACGATAACATGACAACACTCATGTATCTACTGTAGCTGGTGGCTGTGCCCTACGAAGATACAGAGGATGTGTACAAACTGATTTACTGTACAGGGTGGGACAGTAGTGTGTTCCCTTGATCCAGGGTGCAGAAACTTCAGAGACAGCTGGAGCTGGCTGAACCAGTGAAATTCTTTGGTCTCTCACTGTCTTTCATGTGGGCTTCGTCAGTCCAGCCACACATCAGAGCAAGACATTAACAGCATTGTTGCTGCCATTAGCCGCAAGCAGTTAGGAACAGTACAGCCACAGAATGTGTTGCAGTGCACCACTAATGTAAGTGCACTGTGTGAGGATGGACCAGGGGATGGGACTTCCTATCATGGTGGGTGTTTGGGTATTGATGTCCTGTCGAAGGGAATCTAATCTTCTCCTTGAGCTGACTTTAAAGGAAATACAGTTCTATAATGGCCACAGCAGTTTTTTTTTTTTACTTCACCCTTGAAAATAGCGGCTGCCACTAATCAAGCAGTCTCTGAAACGGCACACGTTTTAACACTAGGACATACATATGAACAGTCTATATTGGGTGCGATGAACTGTTGATAACAGACTGATAGATTGATTCAGCCATGGTAACAAGGACATGGTAGTCTCTTAGTAGTAGTCTCCAAATGTGCTGTCTGTTTAAGTTTCCGGAGGTCCATCTACAGTTAACATCCTCTCATTAAACATGTGGAAAACATTTGTTTTAATACGTTACAAAAAGACGACACTCTTCGTCCAACCCGTCAGAGAAGAGTCATACTTCCCACAGCTGCTAGAGGGACTTGTTTTTGGAAAGTAGTCATTCTTTAGTACAACAGTTCTGTAGCTTATCAATGAGATCTTTAATCCAAAAACCTCTTCAGATATAAACCTTTTTTGTTAGAGCTGATAGCAACTTAACATCACAGTCTCATGTGGGAATAAGAACCAGAGTACCTGTTCTGTTAAAATCACAGCTTCCGTTAGATGAAGATGAAGTCAACAGCAGCAGTACAAAGTGAAACATGGCAAGAAAAATGCATCTTGTTCCATCTCCTTATATCACTCTCTGAAGCACAAAAATAATAACCAGATTATTTATCTAACCAGCACTCTCATGATTCAATTACCCCAACCACAAAGATTAATAAATGAATACCCAACAAAAAACTTTATCTACAGAACGTGAGCAGGTGGGAATGAAGCACGAGTCGTAAGGATGTCAGTCAAACGAATTCATGAAACGGGCAGAGGAATTTGCTCTTTAGGTTAAATAATGATTCAAAATCTATTAGTGGATTCGCTGTTAGACACAGTGAGGAACATCATTCATGATCATGGTGGTCGTTAACCAAGTCTTCTATCACAAAATAAGTTTCAGAACTCATCAATGGTGAAGCCTGTAAAAGAATAAAACACTTACTTTCATTGCTCCCTCTCTCCCTCTCTCCCCACCTCTACCTCTCTCCCTCTCCCTCTCCCCTTGTCCCTCTCTCTCTCTTACCAGGTGTCAGATACTGCGCATGCAAGCAGTGTAAGCAACAGCTATATTATTAATGATAGCTATGTCTGAAAGACCAAATGCCATAATTTTAACGGAAAAATGAAGGCTGCAATGTTAAATATTCCATGTCTGAGAAGAGGAAAGGAATTATTATCATTATTGATTAGACTAGATTTCTCTTTCAGGGTTTGGGGGAGTAAATCCAATGGTTAAAAAACTGGGCAAGAAAAACATAAACCCGCGCGACACAAGGACATCCGAGAGGAAGTCAGGGGGAGAATTGTTTCCCTTGTCAGAGGATTTAGCAGCCATTGTCTGTTGTCAGACACAGCACTCTGCTTTTAATCAAGGGTGCAATTCTGAATCCAGCAGCTTCATGATGTGATAACTGTATTTTTTTCCTCCTTCTGCGTAGTGCTTGGAAGTGTGTCATTCTGTAATGTCACATTGCACAAATCCCCCCTATGCATTGGGATCTCGTTATCGGTGCATTGTGTACAGTATGCCATAATATGGCTCAGACTGTAGCACTGGAGATAACACTGTCTTCTCCGGGGTTGATGTGTACTATCAACCCAGATATACAATGCAAGCCGTACTTATCTGGACTGTACTGTCTGCCTGCCAGCAGGGCTAAACAAGGTGGTCATTTCCATGTAGCGCTCGCAGTATATTGTACACAGCGAGCCGCACGGACTCTTTAAGTGATGTACATTAATAGTGAAGAGGGTAGTAAACATTTAATGAGCAAACTTTCTGTTTTTCTGAATGTGGAATGTTCAAGGGGAAAAAAAAGGTCAATCTGCTACTGATGCCGCATAAGTTGTCAGCCCCGAGTAAAATGAGTTCTATAATTGCCCAGCTGTTCGTCAGTTAACACAGACAACAGAAAAGTACTCCAAACTACAGTATACTGTGAAGCCAAGATCTTTAGTGTGATGAGCGATACACACAAGTGATCACAGTTAAACTCAAAGTGAATCCATGCTTGAATTGAATGTTTTTTTTGGTAATATCGCTTGTGTACTTCATTATGTGCATTCTGTTACCTCATTAAACTTCAATGTGAGAACGTTATTGTATTGGGTTGTACTTTCTTAGGCTCTAAATGTTCAAATACCTACAGTACAGTGTAGCCCACAATAACATTAGTGACATTAATCCAAAGGAACGTGGGGACTTTAAATACACTGAGGGCATTGCACTATGACGTACTATCCAAAACTCATTACCAACTTGTCAGCCAAAGAATGTGTAGGACATAAATACACCAACAGGAACCATGAGTATAACAATTCTGTTGTACTTATTTGCTAAAGAACAGAAATGAATAAGAATTAGCTTTATGTGCTGGTCAATGCACCTTATTGTTACACTGTGATCTGCAAATGAAGAGACTTGTTGAATATTAGAAATAATAAGGGCTGAGGGTCCTGCTGTGATTAATAAAGTACAACTTTAACATCCCCCCTAATGACTGCGGGACATTAATATAAATGTTCTATGGCGAACTCCCTCAGTGAATACACTAGTTTTTACTTTGATTTATGTGCAGCCAAGCAAATTCTCAACTGAGATTAAGTGAAATATAGTGAGGAAGGGCCTGAAATACAGATGTTATACATCTGTAATAGGCAAAAGGTGGTTCTGCATGCTAAAAACCTTAATTCTTACAGAGTTACTGCAGTTTTGCTGCTGTGCTTTTACTGTTGCGAGACATGACACATCGATATGTGATGTTACTACATCGCCGCCCACCTGGATAAATGTAGCCCACAGGCAACAATTAGCTGCTGCGTAGCATGCGTTTATTTGTCACGTGTTTTGCCATTTTTATTGGAGTTCCACACTTTCCTCCACAACTTATGTCACGTGTATATTGACTGTAATTGCGAAGGTGCTGTATGTTTCTCGTTTAGAGAAGAAAAAACCCTGAAATAACAATCTGGCACAAACAGCCGCACAACACAAGCACACGAACACACCTGAGAGCCGGATAACAGTGTTTAGACAACGAGCTGATGTCAGTGTAATTTTATCAAGTGCAATAAGAGTTAACCCTCCTCCTGATGTAACCCCAGTTGCCTCCTCTGCTGCCTGTGACAAGGAAAAGCAGGCCATAATGGATATCTTATTCAATTCCCCCCAAAAATTTACACCAACAATTCATTTATCCTTCTCGCAAGTTTTGTCCTTGTAGCTTTTACCCCGGCTGCGCCTTTACCTCTGTGTAACACGACTCAACTCGCTTCTAAAAACCGGTGTCATTACCAAACGATTCCTGATGAGTTTTGTGAAACACAGCACAACTCTGCGGCAGCTACATCTTCGATCTCACATATCAGGCCCTCGCCAGGTTCACGCCGTGCTTGGGGGCTTTGGCTTCTGTGATTACATTGCTTTGCTGGTTCGATGAGCTGGAAGAATTAGAGCCTCACTGGTACAAAACATTACCTCTACACCTTTGGTTTTGGGAGAAGAATGTCTAGGAGGTTTTTATAAAAAATGGTGTATAGAGAGAGAGAGAGAGTAATTGTTAACGTTTCCATACAGACAGTAACGTACCTGTAGCAAATATCAAGGGACATTTTTTAAGACTGACATGTGAAAAACAATTTGTTCCCTCATTAGAAAGCTGTTTGTTCCTCTAACTTGCTGAGGCCGTCATTAAAATAGCAATACAGAGAAAACGTGCGTTTCGTCCTTTGAAACGAAATGGGATATGTTTTATTCATGTTACACCCAAAACACACCTATGATTAATTTAGAGACTGATTACAATCCCTTTGTGCCTCGCATGATTCTGTGTATTGTTTAGCTAATTTGAACTGACGAAAACATCCAAAACGCACTTACAGAATGTGCTTTAGACCTAGCGGTACAGATAATTTAAATAAGGTCCTACATGACCAGTCAAGACAGTTTTTTGGGATCTGGGGAACTGTTAGTTTAAGAACGGCTTTTTCAAATATAAATTTAAGGTGCTCGTTGACATATTCGGTGTAACTTGGTTACATTCGACATCGTCTGCAATGATTTTTTCATGATGGCTGTTACACAGCAGTGACACGAAAATGCAACATACTTATTCTTCGCAAAAAATAATTATGGATTTGACGTCATCCAGTGACGACGATCTCGTTCTCCTCCGCACTCAACAAAAGAGGTTATAGAAAGAGGAAGGGAGTTCCACTGCCTCATACAGGAGCTGAGGCTGTATAACGTCCAGTTCCAGACATTATTCGAAGCCTTTGCTAGCGCCACACCTGAGGAGGCAGAGCACCACCTACTGATCCTATTGACCCAGAGCAGCGTCTGGCAGTCTGTTATGTACTATAGAGTACGCAAGAATCAGCGGGTCTGTTGTCATGGCGCTGCTGTTGACTCATGACGACCGTACACACAACGTAATTGGTTGATTTGTGACAGCCTTGAAAATTGACGGATTTCTGTTTAAAAAAAAACAAAAAAACATGTTGCTTTTAGGCTGCGGAATATTTGCTCAGTGTAAAAGTGCTCATGACAAAAACCACAGTCAAAAAAAATGTTTTGACGTGCGAATCAATCACACAAAAGAAACGCCGGCGGTGTGTAAAGGCCTTTACTGAGCTTTTTTCGACATCGCTAAAATAATTATTGCTATCACAGCGAGACTCCAAGTCTTGGAGAAACACCTCTGGTGTGCAACACAACCTGTGGTACTGACAATGTGAGTGAACATGCAGGGGGCTCTGACATTAGCCCATTTTCACACAATAGACACACTGGATGTATGAAGTTATATATTAATTGCAGCTGGGATTTGTGGCCAGTCTTCAGATTTTCGGCATGATGATACCATTATGGTGAAAATGGCCCACAAAGAAACCAACGAGCAGCACATTTGATTTCTGTGCAACATAGTTAAACTAATTATTAGACTAATTAAAGATTTAGGACTTCATGTATCTCAAATGAAACACAAGCATCTTCCTTAAATTAAAATGAACATTTATATAAAAGTTCTACACGTAGGAACTTGACTTTGGGAAAGGGACAGTAGGGATGGAGACACACGTAATCTAAAGTCTAAATTTACAAGTGTTTCAGCCTTTTGCATCAGAGGCTCTTAATCATTCCAAAATAAGAGAGGCTAGTGGACACATGAAGAGTGTCGAGGCTATGGATGAGGCAATGGGCCAGAGTAGTCAGGCCTATCAAAAGTGAGAGCACGCTGCTCAACAGCGCTGGGTTTTGAAAATGACATGGTGACTCTCAGCGGGATTTCTGTGTCATCTGACAGCAGAACAAAGTTCTTTTGGCAGACAAAGCCCAGTCACAGGCAACGTTTGATGTCATCTCTGAAGCCAGAAACATTAGAGCCAGAACACAAACGCAGAAAGACAGACACCAAGAAAAAAAGATGTTTAAACACATAATTGAATTAAATATTGTACACAGGAAACCTACACAAGTCAAATGTGGGTGGAAAACTGGCTGCGGCAGGTGAAGGATTTTTCTGTTCCTGTATAAAAGCATGTCTGACATTGAGAGTGTGACTGCTCTGTGTTGTGACATGGCAAAATCATTGTCCGTCTCCTTTTCCCTCGATAAGGAACATCTTGCATTGGATATAGCTGAAGGCGATTCAGACCCCTATTAATTCTCTCTCCCACACAGGCACACACATGCCGTACTCTAACGCTCCATCTAAAACAAGTGGTGACATCGCTCATGCAGCTTTATTTTCATCTGAACATATGGGACTCGCCAGGTCCATACTTCAGTAAATATTGCTGCTGTAACTTAATTATGCCAGGGTTGAGGAGTTTATTGACTTTAATGTAGCATTAGACTGGGATTGGTACAAACCATGGGGAAAGAGAAGGACACCGTGTTCAGGGCAAGCTGGAGGCCAGATACGAATAGCAGTGGTATCAAGAGAAACAACAACAAGTGTAAACCCTGCTGCTGTAAATAAACTAGTAAACAATACTCTTGAACTTATCATTGGAGTAGGAACGGTTAAAAAAAATGCTTATGAAAGAAAAGGTCTTGATGTTCAAGGCAACTGAGAAGTCACAGTTACTGTGGAACTTTATAATAATAGTTGAAGGGAGAAGATAATTCCCCAAACAATTCATTGAATCATAAGCTAAGAATTTTAAGAACAGCCGCAAGAGAATACAGCGGGCACACAGTCAACCTGAAATGTGTCCATTGACTAACTCGCACAACATCTGAAGGAAAGTCAGGAAGATGGCGCTGTATTGATCGTCTTATTTAAGCAGGCGACAGTTGCTTATTGAAGCAGAATCTGCAGCACGCAAAAACATGCCTCGAGGAATTGGTGACAGGCACATTCCTCCTGTCGCATGCTCCAGTGACCGTTGTGATTTTATTGGTTTTTGTTTACCTCGGTTGAAGTTCGTATACGAGAAGAGGTTGATCTTCTTAAGTGTGTTTTGTATGGAACGGTGGATGTATACCGACATACACGTAATTGGGTCATTGTTTTTCAGAGTTGTGTTTTTTTTTCAGAATAAATGCAGCATATCTGAAATAGGACTATGATAGTAATCAGTAATCCCAGCAGCTCATCAACATTATCTATGTAATGGGCCAATTAGTCATCACAGGCCTTGTTTTGTTGGGCTGACACAGTCAGACATCACAGATGATTTAAATAATGAGCCTCTAATAATAGATGCTGATCATTTTTTTTTTTTTTTTTTAATGTCTCAAATCAATTTAGTGCATTGAAAGTGCACCACAACCTCTAAACCCTTTTACCATGGAGACAATCTTAGATTATACCTGGCTATGTGAAAAGATGACCCTTTACACTGTCTACACGGGAAGTACTGCAGGTTTGATTTTAAAAGTCTGAGGAACAACAATACATTAGACTTATTTACATGCTTCAAGTGTACTTTCCTGTCTTGTGCACATAACTTACGTGGTTGTGTTTGGAGCTCTGAGCACTGCCAAAATGTAGCTGCCCTTTACTCTGCACCCTGCCTGAACACATCCTGTGCAGACACACCAGCTGAGCACAACCTGCTGCTCCTCTGCTCCCGTGTTGCTCAGGCTACAGCTCCCGTGAAGCCAGTGAGGGATCTCGCTCTTGACATCGAAACTACCTGCCAGAGATGGTGATTTAATCTTTTCTTTCCACGCCTCAAACTTCACTGTATTCATTTGTAATTTACTTGGTCACGCACTGATTATTCACAAAAGGCAATTTATTTTTTTTTAGGCTACCAGCAGTGTGGCAAAACAGGCTGGAGGGGAAAGACGATATACGTCTATAATACAAATAGACAGCCATTTTAACGTGTCCTCGAATACCAGAATGTGATATAAGACATATTTTGATCAAACGGTATCAGATCAGAGAATTGTAGGACTCGTCACATAAACAATGCATCAAAAAGATCTTGCTGCAGCAATCTTTTAAAACATTTTTAAGCATATTTCACAACTAAAGTCGAAGCTAATGGCGGAACAGACAAAGAGGGAGGATACATTTGTAAATGAAAGCTGATGAGTCACATTTAAATACTTAAAAAACACATATCTTTATCCACCATCGCTGCAAAAAGGTCGCATCTGTTCGTGTGACTTGGTGTCAGTGGGCAGGTGTGTTTCCCACACTCACACACTTTCACCTACACTTGTGCTGACCATAATGCCAAAGCCGAGAGCCAAAGCTCTTTAAGTCTTAAAACTGATGGTCTGAATACTCTCATCTCCTGTTCGCTGTGTCAAGTCATTATAGTGCACCAAGTCATTAGCTGATGGTGTAGTCATCCATTACGGTTGAGAGGGAATATAAAAAAAGGCGATGCAGAAGATGTCTCCTACATCAAGATGTTCAGATCATGTGAAGGACATTTCTTTTTTTTCCCTTTCCTTTACTTTGCAATATATCATAGCTGTCAAACTTTTACTGAGCATTTCAATGATGGTGGAAATAGGATGAAAGCTCAAGACAGCAAGTCTCAAGCAAAATCTTCTAACTTCAAAACCCCTGGAACCACAAGCGAACTTTGAGAGATTTGAGAATGACAGGATGACTGTGATGTTCATAAACCGCAGATGAGTATTAAAAAGCCAACCTCAACTCAGAGATGTTTTTGCTCATTTCTAATTCACTTAGTTGAAAAAGCTTGTTTGACAAGGTGCAGATTGGTCTCTATACAGAGTTTGACACTTGGAGCCTGTTTTCATAGTACGCAGCTGGAGCGGTGAGGTTCTTAGTGCTTCTCCAAAAGTAAGAGGAAAAGGGCTAGCAGCATGATTACTGAAATCACAACCAGTTTGGAAGTCCTCAAAATCCACAAGTCAAAGATTTGCAAATTCAAAGATCATTTAAGATCATTTATTTGTAAAAGGAAACGGAGTATTTATTGTAAAATGGGATAATGTTAAAAATGGATGATTTGATTTGAAATGTAGGTAGGTAGCTTCCACAAGATCCCCCCGAAGTACTGCAGTGATGGGTTACACCACGAGGGGGCAGCTGCAACTGCGTCAATACGACAATGTTTATTTAGTGTTGTTTACATTTACACTCGTGTAAAACAAATGTAGTTCTGGTTCCCAACCAATGTTTGTTTTATTCCTGCTTCAACAAATAATTGCTAGTTAACTTCTGAGGTTAAGAACAAAGCGGTGTTATAATCAAACAAAGTGGCTTTACGTTTCATTCAAACACAATCGTGTTCATTTCAGGAGAAAGACTTGATATCACAATGCTGGCTTCTTTCAGTAGAATGAACTCAGAGTAAAGAAAAAAGGTCAAACGGTAAGAAACTTGGCTGATATGAGGATCGTAAGGCATTGTCAAAGCTCATTGTCTTAATTAATGGGAGAGTGATGACAAGCCCAGGACTGTTTCCATTGAATGACAAAGCAAGAGGAGAGCGGACCGGAGTCTCAGAGGGGAATATTTTCGCCATAGCTTCATACTAATATCATGTGGCAAGCAATTACATCTATATTCAGAAAGGATACCCTCGACGTAATTGACAAAGACACAGAATGCCTGGCTACAGGACGGTTGGATCAAATTAGGAATGTCATACTATAGTCTTGACTCATTGTGCTGTAGCCTTTATTTGTGGGCTAAACTAGGATTGTCAACAAACTCTCATTGAAAGTCAGATATTAAACAATGAGACAAACACAATGAGGATATTTAAGGGATATCACAAATACTGAAATGATTTATGTATTGGATGTTTCAACGTCCTATAACTTCTCTATCTGAATGAAAATACATGATCAAAGACAAAGGGTTATTATTAAGATTAGAAAAATGTAAAATACAGTATTTTAATATTGTAGTTTTTATTTTTATGAATTTAATCAGGTTCTTTTGTATTTTCAATATTCATGGCAACATTGAATAAGAGAGCCTGCTCTCAATGACCCCCCCTGTAATAAACAGACTAATTGTCATCTGTTAGTATGCATGAAGACTCTTCTAGAAGGGAGGAACTAACAGAGGACCAAGTCCGTTCATTGGAGGAATGTTATTTCACAAGTCTAAAAACATAAAAATGCTTTCTCACAGCAGCGTCAAAGGCTGCAGACGTTATTTCGCCTGATTCATTACAGTCAGTGAAGGACGGGGGGGAAGAGAGAGAGAGAGAGAGAGAGAGAGAGAGAGAGAGAGAGAGAGAGAGAGAGAGAGAGAGAGAGAGAGAGAGAGCGCTCATTAAAGCGCTTGGTTTAAGCCCAGCCCATTCTGAATATGTAATGTCTCAGGCAAAGGGAAAAAAACAGCAAGAGAAAAGCGAGGAGGGAAGAGGGGCGAGAGGAAGAGGAGGGGAGTAGCCTGTACAAGTGAGCGGGTGATCAAGGGAAAGAGAGCAAGAGAGTGAGGGAAAGAGAGCGAGCACTCTGAATTGTGAGTGGCTTACGACACTCAGTGAACAGAAGGTGCTTCTGCATGTGCTGTCAGTGTACTGGTCTGCTGCAAGGGATTGCGCGCTCCTTTGCTTCGCACATTTACTGCCCCTGCTTGCCTACCAGCACCAGCCTTCAGCAGCCTCTTCCAGCTGGCTGAGAAAACAACCGGAGACCAAGGGAGTGAACGAGACCTGCAAACCACTGGGGATGTGAGAGGCTTCTTAACCGGGATGAGCCACTGAGATGACAAGGAATATTGTTATACAAGAAAACAGTGAACAGGGTTCACCTCTTTAAATCCTTTTTTTCCCCTTGCATCCATCACTGAAAGCATGATTACCCGCTTGAATGGATTTAAACCTTACAAGTCAGTGATTGCTTCCAGAGATGGACGATGATATGTGTTGACAGATCGGCCGAAAACCTAAGAAGGAAGGAAGAGGTGGAAAGAAAAAAGAAAGATATTTGAAAAAAGATTTTTCCTGG
>CAAKHC010008944.1:0-13790 GCA_901007825.1 Macroramphosus scolopax | reverse complement strand
TTGTCCCTTCATCCAGAAGAGCATTTGTGAGGTCGACACTGATGTTGGACCAGAGGTCCTGGCTCATGATCTCCGTTCTAGTTCATCCAAAGGTGTTCAATGGGGCTCTGTGAGGGAAAGTCAAGTTCCTCCACACCAAACTCATCCAACCACCTTCATGGACCTTTGCTTTGTGCACTGGGAGACAGTCCTGCTGGAACAGGAAGGTCCGTCCCCAAACTGTTTCCACAAAGTTGGAACATAGAATTATCCAAACTGACTTGGTAAGATGAAGCAATCAGACTTCCTTCACTGGAATTAAGAGACCGAGGTCAACCCCAGAGAAACAACCATAGCATCATCCCTCCTCCACCAGACTCTACAGCTGACCTGCAGTCAGGCAGGTAACGTTCTCCTGACATCCACCAAACCCAGACTGGTCCATCAGACTGACAGATAGAAGCTGATTCATCAGTCCACAGAACACATCTCCACTGCTCCAGAGTCCAGTGGTGGTGTGCTCTACACCATCCATCCAGCTTGGCCTTGTGCTTGGTGGTGTCAGGCCTGCATGCAGCTGATCGGCCATGGAAACACATGACATTAAGCTCCCACTGCAGTTTTGGTGCGCAGGGAAATGGTAAAAACACCATTTATCCTGTCAATAAGACGCTCACGACAACTGCTACGGAGCCATTCAATTTATTTACATGTAATATCACTGCTCTTAATATTTACTGCAATACTGTGTGTACTGTACAAGGTGTAATACCTCTATGTACAATATTTAACTTCTCCACTACATGTAACATCACTGCACTGACCTCTGCAACACTGCAGCTTCTATGTAGCTTATTTATTCTATCAGTTGGACATAACACTTACTGATTAGTTCTTATTCTGATGATTCATCTAGACATGTGGATGACGGAGACTGATCTGGAAATATCCACTGGTGGAGGTTATTAATGGCACTGTAGCATATTAATAACCAAGCAGTCACATGCTTTTCAAAATGAATGCAGTTGATTTATTTTTGATGTAATGAAAGTGTAATGGTAACCAGCAAGTATTCAAGACATGAATATTCACCCTTGTGGAAAATAGAAGATACCTCCTCTATCCACTGTTGTCAGGTTTGTCTGCAAGACTACAAACGATCATCTTTTTTAAATTGGAATACAGAACAAGAACACAAAATAAAGGTGAAGTATTCACATCAGGTTGATTATGAACAGTAATTATTGCCTGGTTGGTGTTATAATTGTGTTACATTACAGGTGTTCTGTCTATTATCGGTGGCCCTGGTCAGCAGCGTCATGCACATCACAAGGCTGCTCTGACAAATTAAAGTACATGGATGTGTGAAGGTGTGAAGCAGATCGTTTTACTGTGTAGTCAAATGGATCTTCAGCACCTTCAGCAAATGCTGTCAACCATGCGAGTGTTAAGGCACTCAACACAGAAAATATACACACAAAAAATACAAGAGCATATTCATAAATAATTTACAGACAACATCTGACAGAGACCAGCTGTTTAGTTAGCAGACCAGACTGTCAGAAAATGTGACCTTGTGGATGATTTAAGACAAAGGGAAAATGTAAATATCATATATTACACTGCAGTGTGGTATCACTATATGCAGGACGTTTTTAAAGTTCTGCTTTAATCATACTAAGCTACAAGATATCACTCTGTAGCTCAGGTTTCTCTCACCTTTATAGGATTTCGGTGCCTCTAACATGTATGCTGGAATTCTCTTTGTCAGTTGAATTTATTTGTACCCAACTACTTAAGACTTAAAGATCTTACGGGAGCATCGTTACCTTGCACAGGAAACATAAATGAGTGGTATTTAGCACATACAAGGGCTGACAAAGTGTGAAATATTTATTGTCCTACTATCCCAAGTATGTGCAATACTCAGCCGATGCCTGTAAAGCGGTAAAGTGGGCCAGATCTTCCTGCCAATTGGGACAGGGTGGTCGACAACCAGATAGAAGCAGTGAACTGTGGTCTTTCTCACACTTTTACACTTCCTCTCTTATTCCCCTCTTTCACCTCCTCTGCATCTGGCTTCTCTCTATTTCATTCCCTATGTCCCTGGTGTCAGTGAGCTGCGTGGCGACACATAGCAGCTCTTCCAGTTCCTGCTGAATTATGGAAGGGGTTTGGAGGCGATGGCATTAAAGAAACATGCAGCCAGGAGCCACATTTCACTGTGGCGAGGGCAGACGTGTTGTTGCGGTGTAAATTATTAAGCCTCAAAATATCACAGCAACCATCACGCCAAGACTGGTGGCAAGAAGCCACCTGCCACCTCTGGCCTGCCACTTTTCTGTTGTTGTCTTCTCTACACTTAGTGTCCAAGCCACTGGAGACAGCAGAACGCTGCAAAAACACTGCTTCTGCCCAGAGAAGATGAGAACCATTGCTACGACTTCCTTTTCTTGTTTTCAACTCAAGAAGAAGGAAAGTCATGACGCATTTATCACACGTTGCTTTAATCAGTAAAGTAAGAAGATTCAATCCCGGGAGGAAGGTTTTCAAATACATTGATGGTGAAGACTATCATGCTATTTTGTTAGTATAACAGCGATTCTTATAGAAAGTGATGATTATTTGTGTAAACTTCAAAATCGTATTCAGTTTTAATATGGGGTCACCAGTCAATGTGAAACGACATGATACAGTAGTCATAATCAGTAAACAAGTTCTCACGACATAAATACTGTACACAACTTATTACTGAAAACTGTAAATAATATTGCCTGGACTACTGGAGCACTAGTCTCTATTCCAGCATACATATCCTACTTGACTTTTTAAATAGTTATTCAATGACTCAGCATTAGGAGCAAGTGTAAAGAATATATTGAATAGTACGAGTTAAAAAAAAAGTATTACTTAATTCACCCCAAACAGCCTCTATTATCTTTTCAACACAAAATTTGATAATGCAGCAATGATGCACTCACTCACCCTAACTAACCTGATATCTAAAGAATGTCTACATAAAAATAAAGAATCCTCTTCAGACAGTGGTCATTGGTTTGAAAGAGGTATGATTTGGAAAACAATCAATATCAACTTTAAAGTTTCCACATTGTTTCTTCATCTTCAAACAGACAAAAAGCATGTGGCATCTGTCTTGTAAGTCTGCAAATGAGCTGCCCAAATCCTGCAGCTTAGTGGAACAGCAGTAACCTGAAGTTTCCACTGTAAAAACACCTATAAAACATCACTAACGCCCTTCACAAAGATTGGGAGGGATATGCTACACAGGTCAAATTGACCCACAGATCTGGTATGTTGCTAAATTACAGAAAGAAGTCGTCCCAGTTTCAGGTAAAAGTACTTGTTCTGTTACATGACCAGTGCTTCAGACAACCTCGAGCTGGTGGGGCATGCTGTATGTATTTGACTGGCAGTTCAGTTTGACACCCAGGCGCAGGCACCAATGCTGGGTTCGTCTTCACACAGAACATATGAACATCTCCATGTGACCTTGATCTCAATCTCCTTTAAAATCATCTTGCATTCAAATGCACCTTTCTCATGTAGAAAAACAAAACCCAATTATTTTTGTAAATAAACCAGCAGCCACCCTCTCCTGTGTAGTACTGTTCCCTTCCTCCAGCAGCTCAGACCAGAAGGTCCTGCTGTGGTTTTAATGGGCATTAACTGGGGGCAGTGTAGCCTAAATTACTACAAAACCTAAACAACATCGCAGGCCCTCAGGGAAAGTGTGTTCGACATGATTATGGCAATAATTTGTGTCTCAAATCTTTCTGAATGAACATCTACTGTGTTCTAATGTCACACTTTAGAAATGTATCGTTTTGAGTTTTGCTGCATTTATCTGTCTTAAATGCAGTCAAAATGTGTTTTTACCAATTGCTGGGTAAAAACACAGCTACAGAAAGGTATTTGTCAGTAATTCATAACATTATTGACAGGTATATAATTACAAATATTACTTGTCCAAAAGAGGATAACAGAAATCGACTTAAACATTGCTAGTTCATTGTTCTTTGCACCTGGTTGTGTTTGTGCAGGTGAAGGCAGCAAACAGAGCTTTAAAGGACACCTCTTTTACCCGGTGGGTCTGTATATAGATCCAGCTGTATTTGAGGGGATAGCTATCACCTACACACTCTAAAAAGGGATGTCTGGAGACAACCTATCCTCTCTATGTTGCACACAGAGACACTCTCCCCCCACAGGGGAGACGGGACTCAACAGCACCAATGAGGCCATGGGCTCCAATTAATACCTCAGTCCTTCATACCCCCTCTCTACATCTTTAAGAGCTGAACACAGATTAAATATTTATGCATGAGAGAGACAGAAGACTCCTACATGGCTATCAATAATAAAAAAACATCCCACAGCTCATGGCGCTCCTTGGCTGGCATTGTAGCCTGACAAAAAGATAGGTAAACTAAAGAAAGAACAAGGTCCAGGACGGTTCTGTTATCAGCTGTTTTAGTGTGTAACACAATATCAACAAGGACTGCAGAGAAACCTAACCAATGAGCACTGCATTGAACACACTGAAATGCATGTCCAACATGCTCCACACAAATATGCCAAAGGCAAAAAACACATTTGCCAAAGAGCAAAACAAAACTGTGGACCAAATTTTGACAAGTTAATGACCGTCAAAGATTTATAGTAAGCCAAGGTCCTTTATGTCCCATATGAGAGAACAATCATTTTCACTGCTGTAACTAATGTCAAATGATAAGAATGCCATATGATAAAGAGAGTTTACTGTAGGTATCTTTGTGTGATGCAGAACACAGTAAAAGGTTCACATAATATCATTTCCTCTTGTGCATGAATTACTCTTATAACCTTTAAATGAAGGTCACAGAACTAAAATAATGGTGATTAAAAGCAAATACCTGATTTGCAGGGGAATAAAAGACCTCCTATTATAAACGTAAAGATTTATAACATGAAATCTCTGCTGTTTCAGCAATTGCTGCATATTAAGGTAGAGTGTTTAAGTGAGGAAAAAGTAGTTTTCATTTAAAGACTTCAGATCATTTTGTGTCTTTAAACTCTCGTGTTTCCCACAGTAAGTTCATTTCCAAAATGGCTGATTGACCGAAGTTACATGTAACACACAATGCAAACAGACTGACACATACAATAACTGAACGGAGATCCAGTTGACCCTTAGTAAGCTGATGTGACAACCGAGCTACCAGACATTACTTATTCATGACCAAAAACGCATAACGAACAAAGGGGGACAAAGTGTCTATGTGTGTGCCCTCAGGAGTGCCCTTACTAACTGTAAGAGGATACATTTCTGAGAGGATAACTGCATTTAACAAGTATCGGACAAGAACCTCTATTGACCTGCAGTGATATACCGTGACATATGACAGCACCAGCCGGTACATCTCAGGAGTAGGAGCAACATGATTCCAGTGAAGTCTTAGAAACTGTATTAAAGTTGCAAATATATCCAAAAAGCAAAGCATCAGACATGATTTCACTCTCTGGTCTCTAGCTCCTCCCAGTGGTCAGTTGTGAAATTTCATGTTCTACCAGCAAACATTAGCACGACAGTAATGTCATGAAAAACTTTTGACTTTGCATATGTAGATTTGTGTTGGGTTTGATCAGTTGCACTACACAACAAAAGAAGGAAACAGTGAGTGTGATTGACACTGTCTGCATTACTTCCTGGTTTACACCATACAGAAGTAGTGAAGAGGAAAACTGTCATTGTTACAAACCCTCAGGGGCCTATCAGTGTGATAATCAATACCCATTCATGTTCAGTTAGTCTTATATAACATGACACACTTATAGCGGATATTTACCTTGTAGGAAGGCAAAAAGCAGAGTACACCCTTGGTTACTGCTTGGCAGACGTGCAGCATCAGGGCACCGACCTCGTCCTGGAAGGCAAAGGTTTCAGTATGTTGGAAGGTGGCAAGGAGTTTTCTGCCTTGGGGTCCTACACCGACAGTGCCAACCCAAACCTGCAGAGGGGCACACAAAATGTGATGTTCTGGTGACCTTCATTTTGAAGAACATTTTCATAATCAATATATTTCATATTATCATCAGTAATTATCAGGTCGAACATAAACATGGTGAAAATGCACTGAATGTAAGTGAGTAATCAAGACCAGGTCATCGGGGCTGTGCATTAGTAGAGTTTAACCAATCTCTGACATCAACTGGTAAAGAATTTAGCCAACTCATGCAAGAGACATGAGCATCGAAGTCATTTTCTAAAAATACACTAAAATGTTGTGGGACTATCTGCAACAATGTGATCAAGTGTGTTTTCTTCCCCTCGTACATTTTATGATGTGGTTTACTTTCTTGCTTCATTGATTCACTTTCTCCTGCTTTGTGTGTAACAAAGTAAACGTGCAGGGTCAATGAATAAAGAACAACTGAGTTCTAATGATTCTTAAATACTAAGGTTCTGGGCTAAAACACACAACCATCCTACTTGTCTTTTATACTAATTAACTATGTTACCAATTCTGTTGCAAACTCATTAAGCAGGACAATAATTTAGATAATTCTATATGATGGAATTAAAAGGCAAATATATGCAAACTAGGGTTGTGTATATACAATTTCAAGATAAGAACACTAGAATTACATAGAATGTCGAGTGATCATGGGCCAATAATCTGTAGTAAATGAAAGGACTGGTCAAAGTTTGAGATGTGAAACGAGCGGGTTAATGGTCAGGAACATCCAAACATTCAGCCATGTTCTGCCAGGCGTGTAAGGAGGTACAACATCTGTAAATAAATTTTCTTCACATGACAGGTGAATACAAAAAAAAGCACAAATTGTAGAAATGTTCTGTTTCCCTGATGTAAGTGGTGCTGCTGGATGCACTCCATTGCAGACGTGGCAAAGAGTTTGAATAATTTCACTTTCATTAATTGACAGCATTTTAATTAATGTATTAAGCTCAGCCTCCATGAACATGTTCAGATAAAGGCTCTGCCCTCTCCTGCCCTGCAAACGACTTCCTCTTTCCATGCTGTCTTTATGAATCTCTGGAGAAGATACATGGGAATGTCAAACATCACAGTTTGGTCTACCTGAATGTTATATAATGCTGCAATAATCTCAGGATTTCAACTTTCAGACCAATTTATAAACTGTACTTAGTAAAAGAATGGGTGTATATTTTGGCTTAACTAACACACTGTAAACCTCAACCAACGGTGCACATATATATTCAGGTGTAATTACTATTTGGATGACAAAAAATCTAAAGTGGAAATTCTGTACAACACAATTGAAATAAAATATTACCAGTTACAATGCAGGAGCTCAGTAAATGAGACTTCCCAAAGGCTCAGTGTCATGGCATAGTCACCTGGGACTTGTTGATAACATGGTTGGCCTCCAGTTGAATGGAGAACTTCACCCCAAGTTCTGAAGAAAAGGATGCCATGGGTGACAGCGTCCCTGATGTCAGCACAATGCTGCGCACCGTCTCACATAAGTCCGAAAAGGTCTGAGAGACAAAGACACAACTGTAATCTAAGTAAAAGAACTTTATATAATGGGGTCATGATGACTTGGAGAATGTTGAATAACTGGAAAGTCTTTAAATATTATTAACTTGTAATGACAGATTTGAAATCAATCTTGTAATGATACTCTAATGTCTGATGAGACCCTGTCAACCCCTGACAGGGTCTAACATTCTTCATCTGTTATGATTTGGATGATATACAAGTAGATTTATTGGGTCTACACGGCTGATCTGCCATGTCTAACCTCACCACGGCGGGGTTCAGGCACCAGAAGCTCAGTGTCAGGACTTCTTTCTTGATTCGGAAACTTTGACGCTGTCTGTTGTGTTGCCGGACGATGTAGCCCTGCGCATCAGGGATGTCGGGAGGAGGCTTGTTCGTCCAAGCGTAGCTCTTCTGCAGAGCGACTTTGTAGTCTTCAGAAAACCTACAGATACACAGAGCTCATCTTAGTAATCTTTACTCTCTATAACAAAAATGTTCAAACTCTGGACCTCCCTTCAAACCCACATTCATATTAATGGGGTTTGTCATTGCTGATTCATTCTGTCAAATAACAGAATCTGACACATTCAAGCAGCTCATTCTGCTTACATTTTGTAAATATTATGAATGGGTCCTAAACCTAAGGTCAGTAAAATATTTATGTTGAAATACTATGTATTTATATTATTTCAAAGGGTGCTCGATTATTAATCTACATATTCGTGTCCCAGCCTCTGAAATATTGATTGGAGTAATTAAATATAGGTTTTCTGTAAGCTCATTTCACTCACATCAATAGTTAGATATATTCTTTATGGACTTTATGGTTCATCGGAAGAACTGGCAAGACGTTAGATTAGGTCTACTTGTTGTTTTGTCATGTCTCCAACCTGCAGTTGTCTCTGTAGAGGAAGTCCAGCACCATGAAGAGGTTTTTGAGGACAGTGGATGTAGCAATGCTGACGATTGGGACCTGCACCATGTCTTTTTTACCATTAACAGAACCAGCAAGCTCTTCCTTCTCCAGTACAGCTGCCAGGTTTTGCTGTCACAGAGGAAGAAGGCAATGGAGATGATATGTGAGAAATAACTGTTGATAATGACAGAAACGTCTGCATAAAAAAAGTTGATACGCATTTAAAAAAAAGACGGTATATTATATCTGGACAACAGATAAAATATGAAATATGATATGAAATACAATTTATAATGTGGAAAGCATGCAATGTATCCCCCTCGACTTTCTTATGTACAATGTAATTAAAACCACATTACCAAGATTTATTTCAGGTCAGTCAAAAGTGAATATTTACACGTCAACATTTAAACAAAGTTAAACTTGATCTACAAAATCTTTGCAGAAGCACTTCGCTCCATCTCATGAATAAATCAGAATCAGGTTTATTGGCCACATACGGAAAGTATGATGGGATACCACTGCCAAGTGCACAGATGAGATCCACCTGTGCATAACACAAACAGCTGTGCCTATCATTTTTGCAAGCACAGAATATGGAAATGGAAGAAGTCCTCTGCTGGATTATATATAAAGGGCTCGAAATCAACAGTATCCCGACAGTAAGAAATGGAGTAGTAAGTTCTTTTAGGTTTGAGTGGACAGCATTTGTTTTGTTTCAGTGCCTGTGTAAATCCATCGCTTATGGACATTGTTCAAAAATCCCAGAGTGGGCAGCAGCTATATACTAAATATAGCTGCTGGCGCACTTCTTCCAATAATTTTTCACTTACTGTGTTAATATTTCCCCATTACAGAATATTTAGAGCTCCCAGACTGCACTCCATTCATGCATAGATTAACTAAAGTAACCACTGGGCTTTGCCTTGTGTTTTTTTAACACTGAAATGTACATGTACATGCCCAGAAACACGATTCTTGGCCAAATGTCAATGTCTTGCTGGTTCTTTGGTAAGTTGTAAGAATAACTGTTGGGTCCAACAGAATTAAATTTAAGTAGATAATTGTTACTTTCCAGTAAAAACAAGGCAGCCAAGTTGCATCATGTTTTGCCAATTTATGAGCTTGAGTGGCGACGGAAAGAATCCGGTCAAAGCAGCCGAAATAGGTTTCATCAGTAGGGTAGCTGGGCAGGGCCTTCGTCATGCTAAAGTGACTCTCTATCACCAGATGAGGCGCTCAGCCACACAGAGCAAGGCTCGGAGTGGGGCAGCTGCTTTGCACTACAGTGACTTACTATTTTGTCTTGAGGTACTAAGGGGTATTCTGAGATGGGACAGCTTCTACATATCTGATCTCTAAAGCTTAGAGGCAAGAAAAGTACTAGAAAATAAAAAGGTTCAATGTGGAAGCAGTTGGACAACCTCAGAAGATTAAAAACAAAGTAAAGATAGATGCACCTTCAGAATGCTAAAGGTGGCAGAAGTGATGCCCAGGCTGTGGAAACTGACAAGAATATCCTTCCCAGTCCAAACTTTACAAGCGTTCTCATATCCCCGTTCAGACATCAGGCTTTGGCTCTCCTGGATCCAGCTACACCATGGACAAAAACAAATATCTGTTCAAATCACAGATTCACAGATGAGCAAAATCTTGTATGACAGAGTCACTGACTTGACAAGACTGAAGCAGAAGTCCCTGAGGGGCTCGTGTTTGGAGCGTCTGATATCGGTTTTAACCATGTTGTTGAGCTCGTCCCTGCACATCAGCAGACTGTCGTGGTCTAATGTGTAGCTTGCACTCTCCCTAGCACAGTCCTCAATGTTATGGGCTTCGTCCAGCACCAAGATCTGTCCTGAAAGATCAATCTCCATCTGATAGAAAATGAGAGTGAGAGCAGTGAGGATAAGGACAGAAGGAGCATTGGTTAGTCCCTAAACTGTATGTTATATGATCTGCATTAATCATCTTTGTGATTTAATCATCTGTATTGCAATGTTGTGTAATTGAAGGTGTAGTGTTTACTGTGCTATTCATTTCAAACTGTCCCTTCCATGGTCCACTCATGCTACATCTGCATACTGAAGATGATACAATGCAATTCTACATTCATTTCAATACTTACACTCTCTCTGATCATTGGATCAAGCAGGTAGTTATATGGACAGAAGATGATGTAGGCGCTCTGCATGAGTTCGCGGGCAGCGTAGTATGGGCAAGAGCGGAGCCGTTTACCCAGTGAAACCAGGTCCTCGATGTCCCAGGCTTTATTTAGTCTGTGGACCAACTGCAGTGTGCCCTGGTCTCGCATTTTCTGGACACCGTGGTAGTAACGACATGATTTGCCCTAAAAAAAAAAGGACATCTGTTTTAGTGACACACTGTAGATAAATAGTGGTAGACCAATGTATGATATGGTACTGCCTGTTGATTGTTTACTAGGAACTGGAAATGGACAGGTCAGGATTACCTTACCAACTTCTTGTCGATAACCTTTCTTGATCACATATGTGATCAAGTACAGTCTTTCTTCCTACTTTAATATCCTCTATTGTTTGAACACTTTAGACAGTTTCTTGGAACTAAATTCATATTCTGCTCAGAGGCTGCTACTGAATACAAAGTTTTCACATTGATGTCTGAGAGAACTTTCATTGGTAATTGGTCTCGCAGTTACATCACAACAAGGACCTCAAAAAACAAAACAATAATAACAGAACAATGTCAGTAGTTGACAGATACACATTGCCACATTCAATTTAAGCCATGCTGCTCGCAGAGCTAATAACACAGTGAAAACAAAATAAAAAAAACAAACCTGCTAGGTTTTAAAATTATTGGAAATTTGTCTTTTAGGGGTTATTAAATTCCTACAGTTGAAAGGTGCTAATAGAACAGTTTAAATCGGCAAAGTTTGTGAAAATGAGCAACAGTGGCAGATGCTAGTTTGGATAAACAATGTTTTAGAAAGTTTACAGTTCTACTTGTTAAGAATACTGAGTAATGACTACGGTTAATCCACATAGTGTAACATAAATCAACAAATTACTATAATTAAATTGAACAAACTGATTATTCCATTTTTTCTTCTCTCTAGTTTCCACTTTGACCAGAGGTGATGTGCATTATTTCAGATGCTGCCTTACACCAGGTGTCGTTGCTATTGAAGGGTTTACATGCTCTGACATTCACACAATGAATGCACTACAAGTGTTAAGAAGCAGCATCTCATGTACCAGGCCTCAATTACTGTCTGCCTGGAGAGGCCCCACCCTCTTCTTTATGCATTCAACAGCTTGACGTGACACTGTCACACAAGTACTGTACATTGTTGTACTCTGAAACCTCATGATACAATAATCATCAATGAATGGAATAGTGGCCCGCTAACAATGTGCAAAGCTTAGACACTTTTCTGACATTGAACCCTCTGTGCTCAGTTAAAGAAGACCTGGGGGGGATAAACGGCCATGCAGGCACCTTTGGCAAATTAGGGACATCTTAGAACTCTTTCAAAAGGACCAGTGAGTAGGATTTAGTTACTTGCAGACTACAAACTCCTCTCTGAGGATCGTCACCTTGCCGCGGTAGAGGGGCTTGTGTGCCTCAGTGACCCATAGAGCTATGCCAGCGGGAGCAACTTTCTCCCGGCAGGGTCACCCATGCTGGACAGGTCGAAGGGTAGAGGACCGACTAAGAACGATCCACCGGCCCTCCAGGTTTGGGGGTTGGGCACAGGGCTAACAACCCAGTACCGTTAAAAATATCTTGTTACGGAAACAGCAACAATGGAAATTAACACTACTGTACGGGACAGGCTTCCAGAGTCATCGGAAGATACTCTTATGAATGGCAGTAGTGAAAGCCGAAAGGAAGCTACTGACAGGAAGATGGAAGTCCTGAACGTCAAAAGTAAGACCAAGATCGGTTTCTGGAATGTCCGTACCATGTACGAGGCAGGTAAACTGGCCCAAGTAACATCTGAAATGAGGCGCTACAATCTGCATGTCCTTGGTATCAGTGAGAGCAGGTGGACAGGTACCGGCAGACAAAAGACCAACACTGGAGAGACAATACTCTATTCTGGCAGGGACGACGACCAACACCACGAAGGAGTAGCTATCATATTGAGAAAGGGAACAGAGAAATGCCTGATGGAGTGGAAACCTGTCAATAGCAGGCTTATGAAAGTCAGGATGAGAGGGAAACACATAAACACCACTATCATCCAGTGTTATGCCCCCACTAACGACAGCAATGAAGAAGCAAAAGATGTCTTCTATGAACAACTACAAGCTGAGTTAGAAGGGTCACCTCGGCACGACATGAAAATCGTAATGGGTGACCTGAACGCAAAGGTTGGGAACAAGAACACCAACTACGAAAGAGCAATGGGGAACGAAGGCTGCGGAACCATGAACGACAACGGAAAACGGCTGCTGGATCTTTGTACCACCTACGACCTCACCATCGGAGGAACTCTCTTCCCACACCATGACATACACAAACTGACATGGTGTTCCCCTAATGGAAGAGACAAGAATCAGATCGACCACCTGATGGTAAATGGTACCTGGAGACGATCACTCTTAGATGTCCGAGTAAGGAGGGGAGCTGATGTCAACAGCGACCATCATCTGGTGACAGCAGTATTACAACTCAAGCTCAGGAGAACAGGGCGAAGAGAAGTAGGACGTCAGCTTTTTGATGTAGGGAGACTGCGTACCCCCAAAGTCAAGAATGCCTTCGTCCTAAAGTTGAAGAACAGGTTCCAAATACTGACAAACACTGAAGATGTCCACACACAACTAGAGGAAGAAGAAGTCAATAACACGTGGGAACATATCAAAACAACATACTCTGAAAGTAGTGAAGCTTGTCTAGGAACAAGGAAACTAAAAAGGAAAGAGTGGATTACAGCTGACACCTGGCAGGCCATTGAACACAGGAGAGACCTAAAGAAGAAATTATTAGAAGGCAAGTCTGAGAGGCTACAGGAGAGATACAAGGTGCAGTACAAAGAAGCAGACCAACAAGTAAAAAGGAGGGTTAGAGCTGACAAGAGGGCTTACATGGAAGACCTTGTAAAGCAGGCAGAAGATGCAGCCAGGAAAGGAGAACAGGGAACCTTATACAGGATTACTAACTCAATATGTGGAAAGTACCGTAGGAACACCAATGTGCCAGTCACAGACAAACAGGGACGCCTCCTTACTTCTGAAGCAGAAATAGAAACCCGTTGGGCAGAACACTTCAATGAAATCCTCAACAGACCACCGCCATCACTAGAGGCTGATATACAGGAAGCAGAAGCTGATCTTGATGTGGATATTGAACCTCCACGGATGGAAGAAATCATCTCCTCC
>CAAKHC010008941.1:0-15132 GCA_901007825.1 Macroramphosus scolopax | reverse complement strand
CCCTTTAGACTCTGCCACATGTTGCTACAGCATTCCAACAATAGCTGGTATTCACCCTCTCCTTCCAAACCAGCTGAAGTCCATCTATGTCTCTCTCACTCTTTTATCTGCACATTCTTTCTCGCTCTATGTCACTACTGCGGCTGTCCAGGAGAAGTGTGCATTCATTCCAGCACAGTTCCAACTTTAATCAGCCTCTGTGTTATGTCTCTTTCCTTCCTGCGCGTCCTTGCCAATGGAGGCTTTTGTAAACTTAAAATGCCATCCGTCTTTTTGTACAAGTCCCAACTTAGTCACATGTAACCTCAGAGAGGTCAAATCTAGACTCTGTAAGGTCGGGCGCTACAGTGGAAGCAAAGCGTTTGTTTCATTGCTGCACAAGTGTATCGCTTTCTAGAACCCATTGAAACTGCTTATGATTATCTGATCATTGATATCTCATTGGCTAAACAAATGTCGGCCATTGGCACAATCTCTTCTGATTGACTCGGCCCATGCACAAGAAAATGTGGGTCGGCATTGTCCTTCAACGCAGACTCTCATTGGAGGTCGTGGACATGAAAGCTCCTGTTGGCTCAAATCGGTTGCCAAACAGAAGTCAGAGTCTGGACCCGTTGCTTACGTAAGGAAGCCATTACTGCCGGAATATTGTGGATCTGTGTATTTTATGAGGCTTCATAGTTGAATCGCCTCAGTTGGGGTGTTTGTCTGAGAAGACATCGACTGCACCCGCTGTTGGGACTGTTTCTTATAAACGCTTTGCATCAATCTAATCACAATAATCTGAGCTACTTAGTAGCCACTTAAACACGTGGGTACTTAATGTTCCGCCCGCCCGCGGGCATTTGTTTGTCAGGAGATTAATCCACCGGTAATCCCGTATACTGCGGGAAAATTTGATGAAGGGTTTAAAAGGTAGCAAACATTGGAAGCCGCCCAAATACTTGGGCATCATTTCCTGTTAAATTTACATCCACAACGTCGATCAATGTGTGTTATAAACTGACACAAGTGCAGACGCAGAGCTTGTAACGTGCGTTAGCTTTAGCATGAAGTTTATACTTGATCAGATAAAATTACACTGATGACTAAAATAATCCCCCTTCAACTGTTTCCATTATGAATGATTCTTATGAATGATTCGGTGGCAGGTGCATTTCATCTCCGTGTGGGCGAAAGAGGATGTTTCAGAATGAGTTCCTCAACCGGGGAAGAACCCTGAGCCTTATTTCATGGCTGATTCACCGAAATAAACCGTGCAGTTGTGTATATCTGGACTGGGAACTGCGAGGAGCAGATGGTATTACACGATACCACCTATTCACAGACAATTCCCCTCTCAATAAAGGCGTCTTTTTCTTCCCATTCTGAAGAGCCACACATGTATTATTTATATTTCCATTCGCTCTGATCTCAAAGCTCGTCGCTCCTCTGCTTCTGCGCTTCTCTCGGTTGTTTTTATTTCATCGGTCTCTTTGTTGCTGTCCACTTTTTTTACAGATCATTTTGGCGTGGCACAGAATAACGCCAAGGGATGAAAGTGTGTTAGTAACAATCTAAAGCTGCATGCATCTATGTAAATTATTGCCTATTGCCTATCTTCTTAGTTTTTCCCTTCTTACTTCCCCCAGTTTCTCTCCCTCCCTCACTGATGTATCTCCCTCGCTCTGTCTTTCCACACTGGTTTCTGCGGGTCTAAGCAGAGCTGTCAACCTGTCAGCTGCTTCTGAAGACAGGGCCGTGTGCTTTTCTTGTTCTCTCCTTCTCTTTGTTGTTGTTTTTTTTTCTTCTTCAACCTTCTCTCTCTCTCTCTGTTGTGTGCAGCAGACACAAAAAAAGACTTTCCGTTGCACACAAAAGAACTCAGACGAACTCATCCTCTCGCACTCAGGCTCAAGTACATCCTCCCGCTGTCTCGCACTCTCACACTCTCATAACCACACACACACACACACACATACTGTGCCAAAAGCACACTCCCACACGAGGGCTAGTGTTCAAATGTTCTAATGATGAGTGGGCGCAAAATGTGTGTCTAACTAAATCTGTGTATATGTGTGAAAGAGAGGCTGCAAGCCTGCCTCAGTGGTGCAGACAGCCGCATCCACCAATGGGCAACGTGTTTGCATTGCCATCATTGCTTATGCAGGTAGGTTTTTACACTTCCTTTTTTGTCTCCGAGTGTGTGTGTGTGCGTGTGTGCGTGCGTGCGTGCGTGTGTGTGTGTGTGTGTGTTTGGCAGCAGCGTGAGTTAACACTGACAGCCGCAAACAAAGTTCTGACAGGAACTCCCGAGACACATCTGAGGATGCACTTTCTTACAGAACAGAAAACATACAGATGATAAAAACAACCGTGGACACTCAGACAAGCGCGTGCTTTAAATGCATATGCACATCGACACCGCAAGCACTGGAGGACATATAATTTAGACATGCAAGTGGAGCTTTCCTGTGCTGGTAGACAGCATACCAAATGAGTGCTGTGGCTGGAGAAACATAGCATTTTTGCTGCTCCAGTTCATACATGTCCTTAGGCTTGCTGATAAAAATATAGCACGATATCATTCATATTTTATGGGCCACTTGCAGAATGAGTTCCCAGTGTGTGCCAGCTTTAGTCAGTGCGTCTGAACGTGTGTGCATGTAACAGTATGTGAACTCCTGCATGTCGGTGCTTTAGAGTTTCCTATGACTGGAGCAAATGTGTCCCCTTCTCCTTTCTCATTTTTGTGTTCCTGCTGAGTGTTTGCCAGCATCACATGACTGCCACATGACCTCACTGGCGGCTGATGAATCACAGTGCGTCTGTGTGAAGCTGCTGGCAAACAGTACCATCTTAATTATAGCTTGTAGATGAGACATTTGGGAAGTGAGGGACTTTAAAAGCACAAAGGCTCGTGTCTAAAGTGTGTTTCGCAATTTAATTTTTTTGCATTTACTGTTTTTTTGAAATTGTTTCATAACAGACCAGATATCCACGAATTGCCCCAAAAAGCAAAAGCGCAGAGGTAATTTGCGAGGCTTTCGTGCAACAACAGTGATGCTGCTTATAAAAGCTTACAGGAGCATAAGATTTAGGACATGGTTTGCCTTTTTTTTTCTTTTTTTAAGTACGATGAAGTATCTAAACTCTGGATACTGACATGACTGCAACACAGAACCTGCTCTCTTCTCTGAAGACGGCATATTGGTCCATGAGGCATAGGCCATTAGAAATAATGGGTTTTAGAGTGCAGGGCTGCATTTCTTGCGAAAGCCACTTCATGTGTGAGAACCTTCACTGACTGCATTTGTACTCTGATTCCTCAACATAACCTTAATCCTCTTCTCTACATTCCTATCGCTAACTCTTTACGTAACCAACACCTAATCCTAGTTTTATTCTGCATTGACAACCATCTTTTTTAATACCTATGCATTTCTTAATCACAATGGACAACAACTGAGAAGTTGTTTTGTGCGTCAGCTAGGCAAAACACTTGTAACTCAAGCTAATGTTAGCTGTTTGCTAACACCCATCAACCTACTAAAGCTGCTTTAAATGTCAATAAGGGAATTCTGAATGCTTCCTGTAGAATGACGCATGTAATCTTCAGTTGCTCAATGTATTGTGACTAAAAGTATTTCCTTTTAACAGTCTGTTTACTTCCTGTAAAACCAGCTCTCAACTCTGAAGTGACGTTAGCTTAACGTAAACGCAGCTCCAACTCTCAGTTAGTTCCCTTTTCACAGGTAATTTAGTTCATATTGAAAATGGAAGTTTACCCTCATTTTTGTGTAACATTTTTTTTTGATAATTTGATAATTAATTCAGTGTCTCAGATAACAATTAGCGACATTAGCCGCTCACTCAGTGCTGCTTTTTCACAGCTTTAGCGTTAAGCTAAGCTAACGCCATATTTTAGAGTTATCAAAGCAGGTTTACTGGAAGTAAACGTCACATTTCATTGTGCAAGTGGATTAGATTTATAGACTATGAGTGGGAAGTTTGGAGGCAGTGGAACAAGGTATAAATACAACAGTAACAAACTATATACTATTGTGTGTGGCGAAGGTGTTAGCAAACAGGCTACCAACATTAGCTTGACATATATAAACAGTATTCAGAAGACAAGTTTGTTAAAAGGAAAATTCGTGGATAATTTTAGACGCAGTAACAACACAAGACTCAAAGCATTAGAACAAAGAGTATATGGAAAACTAATCCTTCGCCATGTAAAACTCACCCTGTGATCTTGCTGTTGCATGTACACCTGCTGTGTATCTGTATGTGTCTTAGCACCGGGCGGCAGCCAGGTGAGTGCTGTGAGTGTCTATACAAAGTGAATTACACAGAAGTGAGGTGGATTGAATTAGAGAGCCTAAGAGGATGATAGGAGTCATGCTGGAATTGGGTCTGCCTCTTAAAAGCACTTACACTTAATGACACAAAGAGATGCCGTGGTAGCCTAATTCCCAGTGCAGCCCACCCAGACCCCTGCAGTACATTAACAGGAGGCAACTCTTAATCACAGATTTTCAGCCCGGGCGAAAAACAAGTTTGTTCCTCGATGCTAATGAACCCATCCGCCCCTCGCCTCTCTCGCCACCCATCCATATCTGCCACCTTGTCCTTTCACACCTTATCCTGTCATCCCTCGGTCCAGCCCTCCATCCCCCTCATCATTCTTCTTCTGCCTTTCTTGCCCTACTCTCTCTCTCCTCTGTCATTTCAATCCATCTCTCTTTCCTTTCCTTGCTGCCCTGCGCCGTGAGAGTCAGACACACCGGCTGGATTCAGCTCCTACTTTGGGCTTGTTTACATGCACACAATTCCTTCAAGCACCTAAGAACTAATGTGTGTGTATGAGAGGGAAGATAAAGGCAGTGCCAGTGTGAGCTTATACATGCTGATGTTTTAGATGCAACCTTTCTTTAAAGCTAACTGAGTCATATTTATCAAAATGCAAAGTGAAAGATCATAGTTGCTGTGCTGTTGCTGTTGTTGTTGTTGCTGTTGTTGCACTAACAAGATCTCACTTGGATATCATAGCGGGAGGCTGATAATGTGATGTGTTTTCTCCTGTATTACACCGCCTGCTCAGGAGCTGACTAACTATAAACTACTGCTGTTTCTTGCTGTAAAATAAACTGATTTCTTGCTCGTGAGAGCCAATAAAAACCTGCCATAAAGCTAAATGAGTTGGTATATACTAGGGATCATATGCTGCATAATGTTACTAATTCAATTTTGCATATCAAAATATGTAACTTGATATATTGTGTGTGCGCAAGCATTTAGCTCCTCATACACTGATTTACAGATCCTAGAGACGGGATGAGTGTGCAACAGAATTAAAGACTTGACGTAGCTCCATCAGTGACTTGGGGGGGAAAATAGGTCAAGTAGAAGCAGGCAGGCAGAGTGGAACGGAGGGTGGGAGGGAGGGGGGCATTTCTCAGGGACAGACTGCCATACAGTATATAGAGTATTCATGAATAAGCTCTGTGTAAGCCTTGGGCACTGCTGTGGCCCCGTTACTATGGCGTCCATGGTGAAGGGCCGAGGAATGTGGCCTTACTGGGCAACAGGAATGGAGGGGGAGGGAGTGGGGGAGAGGGGTCTTTGCATTGGACTACTTTAGTCACTGGTCACATCTCCACCTTTAGCCCGAGCACAGCCTTTGTCAGTTTATGCGTCTCTCTCTCTGTCTTCCCTCTAAGTCTCTCTGAGCGCCATTCGTCCTGTTTCTCTCTCTGAATCCTTCGCTCCAGCTTTCTCCTTCGCCATCCCTTCATCCTCCTCACCTGCTTTCTCTTTCATCCCAGATCTCACACCTGAGCCCTGCACAGTTCATTTTCATTTCTACTGCCAGAGTGTGTGTGTGTGTGTGTGTTTGCGTGCGGGGTTCTGTGGCTACACTTCCTGCTGGTTTACCATCTGTTGCTTTCAGCAGCTGAGTCGATGAACCCGTGCTTTGAGCCGCTCTGACCTGCACGTGTGCATATCACGTCAAAGAAAAATCACCGTCTGCATTAAAGGAGAAACCGCACAGTTTCAACCTCTTCTGGTCTCTCGGTTGTCACGGCATGAGGAAGAAACAGAGGTGACATCTCTGAGCTTGCCTCTAACTCTGGCCTTTACCACTCAAGTCAAACACACGGCCTCTACACAGGTGCTGCCGGGGGTTGACGTGCGACACCGGCAAATGTCGCAGCGAACCAGCGAGGCATGACAACGAAGAGGGAGAGAGAAAGATGCAGAAAAACAAAGAAAAGTGCAGACACAGCAAACATGAAAAAACACTTTTCTCCCCACCCTCGCTCGGTTTCGTCTCTTTCTTTGTGTCAGTGTGTCTATGCGATGGTCAGTGTACCGTCCAAAGAGCAAGAGCAAGCCCCTGAGTCCACCAGCCCCCACTTGCACACACACAGACACAAAAAAAAACAATCCCCTATCCCCACCACCAGGGCCAGGCCCTACCCAACCCCCCTCCAGTCCTCGTCAGACCCAGCTGACCTACTTCCTGTCTAGCCAGTCCAGTGGTTGACTGTACACTTACACAGTCAGTGTGTGTGTGTGTGTGTGTGTGTGTGTTTGTGGGAGGGGTGTATGGGAGTAAACAAAGCTTTTAATTACTGACCATATACATACGGCTGATATACCCTCACACGCATATACATACAGATGGTCACACATTATTGTTTACCATTATCATGGTAACCCTTGTGCCCCCATTGTCCTGTTTCTATCAATATGCATGCATTAATTACACAAGGTAAAGAAAAGACATGAATAAATGAGTGCATAAATGAACGGTTTGATGAGTATGAAGACGACGTGAATCATATGCGATGGCCTTTTTGCAGGCACCAGATCTCACACCAATCGCACACATATAGGATGGTAGACTTGGCTCTCCTCCACCATGGTCCACCACCATCCACGGACTTGCAGAATTCATGCCAAGTTTCACTGAAGCTGTTCTAATGTCTGTTAAGCGTTATATGACTGAGTCCGCTGCACATGCACGGTCGAAGGTCTGCCGTCTCGGACGGCTACTTCCGGTTTCGCAAAAAATATGTCAAAATAAAACCATTGCGTAATGTAGATTACAAGTTGCATGTGAATACGCAGAGTTTGGGGACACATCTGGACCGAGTTCACTGCTTATCCGCAGGAGGCCTGAAGAACCACTGATGAATTGGCCAATAAGTGTATAGGTTGCTGTGTGTGGATGCGAGTCCTGGCTGCGCGAGCTTAGTGGGTTAAAGGCTCATCGCTCCTCACTCACTGTTTGAAGGCTTTCTGCACTCTGGTTCGCCAGTAAAAGCAAATAACAAAACCGTGAATGTTCTGCAGAGAAACAAGAGGCCTTCTCTCTTAAGTGTGTCTGTACGTACGTGTCACACTCGACGGGTGTGTGACAAAGCGTGAGAATGTTACGACTCGGGCGTGAGATGGGACCGACCAGTATTTTTGCATTTGAGTCTTGAAAGTGAAAAAACTAGTTGATCGTGATAAACACTTATTAAAAGGCAACGTCTAATTACTAGTCATGGTAATAAGCAGTTTTATTGTGAGGAGTGAAACCAGAAGTAGCTGTGTAAGATGGTCGGCCTTCTATCCTGTGTGTGTACCTGGAGATCCGGGAATGCCGAGCTGTTTCTGAGTCACGGTGACAGACACGGGCTTGACATCGTGCCTCTGAAGGGAAAGGACATGCATGGTCTGACTCCCAATGCACAAACACTCCTGCTCCTCTCTCCTCCTCGTCTTTTACGCTCACCTTCCCATTCTACCTTCCCGTCCCTCACCGGTGAAAACATATGTGCTACATATGTGTTAACCTTCAACGTAGCGTTGCTTGGCTAGACACTAGTCAACTGTGAGAATCGCTCTTAGTGCAGGCAGGGAGATGGGCAGAGATAGGTGATGTTACAAGACAGCAACCGGTAGACAAGACAACATGGGCAGGCAGACAACACGCTGGGAAAAACGGGCGATAGAAACCATAGAATCCCGAGGAACAGCAGATGGGCTGCTGTGTCTAACGCAGATAAGCAAACAAACATGAACAGAAAGAAATAGATAACAACAGACAGAATCCAGGTATGGAGGCGAACATGCAGGCGCAATCAAGCCGACAAAACCAGCACATCCAAAGCAGACGACAACTGCATTGTGCGTGCGTGCGTTGTGTGGTTTTGTTGCTCTGAGATGAACAGCAGTAAAACCCCTTTCTCATGTGCAGCATCCCTGACTGGTATGCAGCAGACACCCACACATTAGAAACATGCACACACACACTGAATAAAGCATAGCATGCCGAGCATAAGTGAAACCGTTGATAATCCTGCAATAAGACAAAACGCAGAAGACCGTCTGTGTGTTTGATGTGTTTGCAGCACAAACCGGAAGAACAATAGAAGAGACCGCAGCATGCGAGGCTTTGCGAGTCGGCTCCAGTGACTACAGGTAGCTTCACACTTACACACAAAGAGGAAATTGCACCCAAAGCAGGGGACAGTGGTTTACCACTACTGGAGTCTTTTGGGGAGGGGGGGGGGGGCAGGGGGGACATGGTCCATTTCCTATATTGCTCTCCTGGCGAATGAGAAGTGTGTGAGACATTCCTCCACTGTCTGAATCAATGCTGATGGGCCTATAATAGGCTGGTCCAGTGGATGAGAGACACACAAACACTCATATCCAGGTCAGCAGAAATCCCAGTCACAACCTCAATTCATCACACACACACACACACACATACACACACACACCGTCAACATTCCTGTTACTGGCATGAATGAAGATGTGGCTTCAGATTGCACGTGCCAGCAGTTACATTAGTTAACGTCTACAAATAAATGGATCTATTATTTGACACATTGTGTCTCCCACGCATCCGCCTCTCGCAGCCTCCTGTCGGCTGCTATTCATGGAGCGGTCAGGTGGAGGAGAGACACACACACCGGCTGGGATTATGTGAGGCTGTATTATTATTTTTTTAAAAAAAAAAGGAAAGAATAATCATCTCACCCTCAAAGCGGACAGGTCGATTTCATCCAGACTCCGAGCTGGAGAGTCACTCGCCATGATGGAGGGCACACAAAAAAAAAAGCCGCTCTCAATTGCCCGATATCCTGCCTTTCCTGTCACGACTGTGTGGTCTCCTCTGCTCGGTCTTCACTGCCCTCCTCTCGCTCTCTTCCCTACACACTGGTATCTTTTGGAACGACAGACTGAATAATAACAGTCCCTTTCTGGTGAGCGGTGCCTGGGAGCCGGGAGCGCACGGCTAAAGCGCGGGGAGGCTGGGAAGCAGGAGCGCCGCGCACGTCAGTCCCTCCTGGTCCATGTCTGTCTGCGGGATGGAGACGGTACGGAGGAAGGTGAGAGAAGAGCTGGAGATCGGAATATCTCTGCTTGTCGTGGGGTCGTTGCTGCTGTGACAGACAGCGGACGTGAATGTGGAGGGAGGGGGGAGAGCGCACTGCCTAGTGCCTCAGCAGGCCACGCCTGTCACGGGGCGGGGCCTCGCGAGGCAGAGGGTGCTCCCAAACTTTTATCACGTCAACTGAATTTCGAAGGAAAGAATACTTCACACAAGGAAATAAGGAGAAAAAGAAAATAACGTTCCTTCCTGTTCCAATGAATCCATCTGTTGTTTCTTTCGCTTGGAAATTCTAAATTATAGGTTTAGAAAATCAACTGCCACAGAAGTTGGAGACTTCACCCTCCTTATCGTCTGAAACACCTCATCCATGATGGAAATATGACAATATTTATCACATCTATCCGTGTGATGTTTTCCTGAGAACTGGAGCTCAAAGGTAAAATGGAAATGTTGAAGCACTGATTTACATAAAATGTATTTTGTCAACAGGTTCCACGAGATTGTATAAGTCTAGTTTAAAAGCAAAAAAAAAGTTCAATAACTTAGATGAACTTAACAATTTGCTTATAACAAAGCCAACTAACGTAGTCGGAAATCACTAACTATACACTATGTGTTGTGTTCTCCAGACAGTAACGTGACTTCATATTTATTTACTTGGGATCAGTATAATATCAGTTTAACATCATGTGTTTATCACACAATCACATGTTGGTACTTGTCAATCTATTAATGCCTCTACCGGCAGACATTGATCGGTGATGTTTTAATTCTGCAACTGCCATGACGTCATTAACGGCGCTGAGAAAATGACCCAAGTGGTTTCCCGAAAGCTTGTTCTCACTTGCCTGTGAGCTCAGTATTGAGTCCTCTACATAAAACCCCCTGTATAGTGAGTAGGGAGCAGCGAATGATCAAATGACGTTGCAAGTAGTGCGGTATACCCCCACAATATGGTCACAATTGAAGAACTTTTACTTACTTCCTTGTCTTTTACTTCCTTATCTCCGTATATGAACGATAAGGACACAAGATTCCTTTCCATGGAACGAAATGGAACGAGTATGTAGTATACAGGTGTTCCGAGTATCTTTCATAAGAATTTGATTTGAAAGCGGAAGTACCGTAATTATCGTCTTTGAGCATTGCTTCACCCAGAAGGTGGATGGTTCAGGTTGTCTTGAATGTAGATCAAGTTATATCAAAGTATACATGCATGGTCATAAACTGAAGGTTGGAGACTAGACAACTAAAAGATATTCATAAAAGCAGGAATCAGCACAAGCACACAGGTGAAAGTAAGTTTTTGCAGTATTTGTTTAAGTATTTCAGCAGATCCAAAATGTCCAGCGTTGCCTCTCGATACTGGATTTCTAAACGGCAGTTGGGCAACTGTGCGGTTGACAAATGTTGGATCTGATGATTGCTGTCTTCGCTCTCTAAATTTAGAAGCAACACAGTCATCTACTGTGTTACAATAAGTCCTCGGGGGGGGGTTTCATGTTAGGATTTACCAGATTAAATGTAATGGAAAAATAACAGAAGTTGAAAAGTGTGACAAACTCCAATCACATATTAGGACATCACATGTGAAGGTAGAAGAAAAAAGAGAAGAATTCCAAAGATAGTTTTATTTATTAACCATTTAAATTATGACTGAATGAACAGATCGATATACCTTCAACTATACAAAAACATGGTGTGCATGAACAGCAGAAGCAGGACCAGCAAAATTAAAGATACACAAGGGTAAATAGAGTCGCCGGGAAAAACTTCATGGTTTTGCTAAAGAAAGCTTAATTACATCACATACAACCATGCGGTAACTTTAAAAAATATTTCTTCAACTATTGTTAAATGATTTATACGACGTACATGAATGTAATGATGGATATTGTGAGGGGGGAACGAAACAGACGGTTCCAGACGTTATCAGTCCGGTTAGCGTCTGTTCCCTGGTCCCATTCAAGAAATCAGTGTTTCCAGTACAGATAAAGTACAAGGCAAGTGTAGCATGTGTGTATTCAACACATTTAATACATGTTGAGTGTGTGATGCAGGAACCAAAGACACAATTCAAGGTGTTGACGCCCTTTCATGAGGATTTCTGGCTGTGACCTAGAGGGCTTGGTACCAAAAGGTCCTTGGTTCGAGTAGAAAATGTGGGCTGGTGGAACGACTCTTTCCCTTCCATCAACACCGCAGACGTGCTCTTGAGCAAGGCACACCACCCTCAACTGTTCCCCGGGAGCCGCTACGTGGGTGTGTGTGTTCACTTTGTGTTTGCATGTTCACTGCCTATGGATGGTCAAATGCAGAGCAGAATCCCCCCTCGCTGGACTAATAAAAAAAGGTATTAACGAACAAAATGAAATCCTTTATGTAGTTGTTTTAGCCTCTTTACAGCATCTCTTGAATACCAAGCGTTACTAGAATTAGGAGTGGTTCTTAAAATTCACATTAGAGCGGGTGGTGCTAAAATCAGGACACTGACAGGTATTAAAAAAAAAATTAAAAAAAAAAAGTCATTACATTCATATACACACACACACAATACATCAATTGCTTAGCACATAAAAGTTGAATTTCATTAGACGGCAGCAGCTTTATTATTAGGCTATATTACAGTTCTTCTAAAAAAATAAATTGGTTGGAAGGGGAATTTAATGTTGACCCAAAGAACAGGAAAGGTAACAAGCGATCTCAAACTATACTTCTACACGGAAAGCTTTGCCATCGGCGTCTTCTGCATGCTATATATATATAAATATATATATATAAAGCACTCTCACGTTACTATTATCTCAAAGAATGTGGTTCTGCAATATTGGAGTCCTGAGAGCTGCAGGTCCAATCTCAGGCTGCTGAACTACTGCACACAAACTGTATTTTTAAAGAACTAGCACCATCTGTTGAGCAAAGAGCGAAATTACTTCTTGGAATTTTGCAGGCAGATTGTCTCACCCGGCCTCTGACGTCGGCCACTGGCACAGCAATTTGTACCCCCGCAGCCTTTGATCGCGCTCTCTGAACGTACACGGGTTGAATAAGCTTCTGTCCCCGGGTCAGGTCACACGGCGTTCACTTCCATTCAGCTCCGTTCCAGCAGCACGGCTCCTGATATCACGTCTAATTATCGCAAAACACATTTGACAGGAAACATAATGTCCCTGAAGGGGGTTTTCAGAGGCAATCGAGTTAACAAGCTGGGAGTTAGTATATCATGCACCACTGCTGAACGAGTTATAGTGTATTGTCTGTGTGTCTGTGTGTGTGTACAACCACGGCGTTAGTTAGCGTAAGGTTTAGATTCGTTTTTTACACAAAAAGATTACATAATTAAAAAAGTTCCGGAAAGCAGCACACACGCAGGCTAAAGAAACTCGTACACGGCGTGACGTCAACCACATGCATCACCGGATCTGTGTAGTTTGTGATATGTTTGACTAGGAGCTGAATATTTACGGGCCCGACAACCTCACCGTGGTCCCATTGACATCCTCGCCCGGTTCGACTTCATGTGCTTGTTTTTGATCTCAACAGTTAGAACGCAGCCCTTAAAGATGTCCGTAACCTTAGTGCTTCCCCAAGCGAGCTCCACCTACTGCGTGGTGTAGTCCAGTCAACACATCTGATAGATTTGTCAGAGCCCAGCAGTCCATCAGTCCTAATTATGTTCCTCCTCAATGGCGATCACAATCCAGAATTAAGAAACAGTTCAAATCGTGGAAGTTGGCGGCAGTGATTCTTTATGTCCAGATCTCAGTCGGGACCATGGACTCCTTTGTTCCGACAGATGGCATGAGGTTGTGCTCAGACAGGAAGTCCAGAGGAAATTGGACCAGGAACCCTCGGATTTTGCGCAGCTCCTCCTGAGCGCGGTACAGGTCGCTCTGGGCCAAGCCTGGTTTGGATTGATACTGCTCCAGCTCCGACATGTTCCTCACCAGGGATGAAGGAAGGCAGCGAAATACCTGCGGCCAAACACAGATAATGTACCGTTAACACACTGCTGTCTCGCTTCACACTGTTACACGCCCGTCGTTTGTTACCTTCTCATATATGGTGGCGTTACGTCCAGCTGTGGTCATCCACACCTCCTTGTAGAAGCGGTCGCTGATGGGGTCGGACAGGTCAATACTGGAGTCACTGTGACCTCCGAGGATGGTCCTGATGAGGAAGAGCGACAGATCAATAAAGGGGAAATTCGACTGGCACGATTTATCCGCCCCTCTGAAATGATTTGTTGCAGTCTCACACACCTGAAGCATTCCAGGCGTAGCTGAAGTGCATACGGGCCAGCTTCATATTCCTGTCCGTCCATCACAGACGCAACCTTCTCAGAGTCCTGAACGATCACTGCAACCTCACTGTCGCGTTTACCCAGCATGCTTCTGTCGTTGATGTTAGCAGAACCTGAAATAAACAACACAGCCGATTGAAATTGAATCTCTGCACGGCTTGTTTTGGGTGAGATGCACCTCATTGGCCAGCAGGTGGCACAGTTGCACCACAATATCCTCATTAAAAATCTGTTATCTACAGACGGTGGAGGAAAAAAAGGTGCCAGATTTTTTAGCTTTATCACATTTTGTTGGTGTCGCTCAAGAGCGACCGGTTCGCCTCAAATAGCAGTCGCCGAAAAAACAACATCACACAGGCGCGAGGCAGAAGGCAAAAAAATGGGAGACAGACGAACCGATGATGACTGTGTTGTCGTCAGCGATGAGCATCTTGCTGTGGACGTAGATGAGCTCCGTCACCAGGCGTCCCTCCAGCTCAGTGTGAGTTCTCAGGCCGGCGAAGGAGATGTAGTTCATCCAGTGGTCGTCCACTGAGGGAAGGAGGAGGCAACGATGTCAGAGAGGAGGATTATCTAATATTATACATGAAAACACTTGATCCATTTATTGTACTTACTCTCCTTCTTCAGCTGGGAGATGATGGAGTATTCCCCTCTGATCATTGTTCTTCAGAAGACAGGAGAATAAATATATTAGAAGGATTACACACTCGACTTGTCACTAAAGTCCACAACTGCTTTTCATTGCAATAATCCTCTTCCTAATCTGACACTTATTACCTGTAGTTGAAGTGCATGACGGCCTGGATGGCGTTCCCTCCCCCCGTGGTGATGTCACCCTCAAAGCCAGGCAGCAGAGGGGTGACCACGTACACGCGGTACTTCTTACCCTCCCTGTGAGCAAACACGGTCAGTTACACGCAAACTAACGACGTCAGGTCGAAGTTAATCATGCAGACATATTCGTATATACTACATGAAGCATGACACTTCTTGACACAAGTAAAATGGTTTAAATGAAGTACTTGTGTGCTCTGAGGATCCTTTCAATGATGGCGTCTCCAATCTTGTTGTAGACCGTCCTGTTGTCGGTGCAGCTGATGAAGAACTGGTTCTGATTGGACAGGAATTAATTTCACGTCATTAGTACCTCTGAGGCAGGAACCGATACGTTATATTAGATACTGAATGGTCCTCTGTAATAAACTCTCACATAACACTTGTATATTAAAGTAGCATCCTCGCCAACGCAGGTTTACCTCGATGTAGATGTAGTGTTTGCTCTTGGCGATGACCTGGATGTAGGCGGTGTGGATGGACTCCTCGTGGTACTTTATGCCTGCAGACCAGTCGGCCGCAGAGCGCAAGACCTGACACACAAAGACATTGAGGATGGTCATGGCCAATCACATGAATATAGACAACCAATCACTGCACGTGTTGGTGT
>CAAKHC010008940.1:0-19716 GCA_901007825.1 Macroramphosus scolopax | reverse complement strand
GGGGGGGGGGGGGGGGGGGGATTAGTACAGTTCCATGCTTGATCCTTTACTCAGGCAATGTAACACAATTTCGACAATTTTTGCAGCCTCGGCAATCGCCACCAGACTAGCATTTTTTCATACTTTCATCATTAAAGTAATCATTTAATAGCTTTTTATTGTGTTTCTGAATACTGGAGCCTTTAGTACTTTTAGTACTGTTTGGTCTCTTATCTGCGTTGTTTGTAAAGATGGATGTGTCCTGGGAACATACTGTATAAAGTAACCTTTTTTAAATTTGCTTGCCCCCCTCCTGTTCCTGTCTTATTCGCACTTCTTTCCTAATTCAACTGTCGCCATCGCATCGTCACCTTCTGTTTATGTCTGTCTTTCGTTTCTTCTACACAACAGTGGTGGTTTGGTCCCAGAACAAATAAGAAACTGATTAATCAACCATGAAAATGTTAATATCCACTGAAACCACAAGTTAAAAATGTCAAAAAAAATAGATGGAGATTGAGAGGATTTTAGTCTCTACTGAGAAACATCAGCACTTCTGAAAAGTTAAATGTATGAAATGTGTGCGCGTGTGTGTGTGTACGCGCGCACGCGCACGCACGCTGAGCGATCTACCAGCAGGTGACCATTGAACTCCCAACTCAGTCCCCTGCTGAGAGACATTGCTGGGGGGTGAGGTCCACCTCCACGGAGACACACAGTCGTCACACCTTCCCCCTCCTCCGCCCACGGACTCATCCCTCGCCCGGGCACTATAAAGACTCAGCTCCTGCTGAACTTTTTCAGTCTCGTTCATCAACTCCACCAGGTAAGTCAACTGCTGCGGCTCTAAATGCGACTCGGGGTGTAGCACAGATACTCACCGCTTAAGAACTGAGACTGGAGGACTTGTTGATCAGCTAGAGTCCTCACTTTTTAAGAGTGGATGAAGCTGTAAATCTATTTCAAAATTAAGACGGATTATTTTTCGAGTTAGTATAATTTAAAGAGATCGAAGATATTGTATTTGTGAAAGTACCATTTAGCCTTTGGGATATTTCAGTAGTTGGCTTCATTTAAAAGAGATGTAAGAAAAAATATTTCTAAACTCTTGTGTCTCAGGGTTCAGATTGTGTCAGAGGGCCCAGTAGCTAATTCTATCATTGTGTTCTATGGTAAAATCTGGATTAGGATTAGGCAGCAGGACAAATCTAATGGGCTCAAACTTTCGCTGTACATTTGTAGCCGTCCCCTATTATTAACCCAGATTAATAGGTAGGCATATGTTTGGTGGTAAATTTATTTCGGCTAACTCGGACGAGCGTGCCTTGATGGTGTTTTCAAGCATTTGTAACCCTGTTTATCTGACCCTTATATTGCTTTAGGATTCAATACTTACTGGATTAGTGGGGGTCCTTTATTTTTGCTTCAAGTTGTCAAAATCAATTTAAGTGTATCACTGTGAGTATAATATGTGTGCTAAATAATAAACGACAGTTGTTTTTTCACTTTAGACCACCATCATGAAATTCGTGGCTCTCGCTCTCGCCCTGTTCCTGGCCGTAGGTGAGTTCTGCATCTAAAGTCTTACTGGATGGAAAAACACCTAAACCCCAAGACAGCCATGATCAATCAGAGGATGAAGTTTGAAAAAAGGCATGTTGTAATTGCTGTGTATTGTCTTTTCTCTCCTTCCTTTCTCTTTTTCTGCTTCTTTCCATGGATTCTTTCCTCCTCAGCCTCTCAGGCGGCTACCGTGCCAAATGACACCCCTTCCCAGCTGGCCCATATCCGGGCTGCTGTCGATGTCTACCTGACTCAGGTGAAGGAGGTTGCCAAAAGAGCCTTGGGACCGCTAGAAGACACTGAGTACAAGGCCCTCAAGTAAGGCTATGTCATTCTCCTTATTCAGTCCCATCTTCTGTTTTCTTTGAATGACTGATCTCTGCTCTTGATCATTACATCTCAGACTTTCAACCTTTTTGAAGTCAACTTTTAACGCTCTGTTCATTTAATGTTGAGCTAAACTTGATTCTGTTCCCCATCACTTTTCTCAACCAGGGACCGACTGACTGGACGCCTGGATGGCATCCATGCTCAGCTGAAGGCATTCCAGACATCTGTTTCCCCAATCACTGACGGCGTTGTCGAAACTGTCGTTGATGCCACTGCTTCTTTCCGTACCTCTGTCGAGAACGATATCAAGACCCTGCAGACTGAGCTCGCTCCAAAACGCGACGCACTGAAGGTGGTCATCGAGAAACACCTCCAAGAATACCGCGAGTTGCTGGAGCCCATCTACCAGGATTACCAGGCCAGGCACGCATCTGAGATGGCAGCCCTGAAGCTCAAGATGGACCCTATTATGCAGACGCTGAGTGACAAGGTGGCTGCTAACGTGGAGGAGACCAAGAATGCCATGATCCCCATTATCGAGGATGTGCGTGGCAAGGTTGCCGCACGTTTGGAGGAACTGAAGGCAATGGCTAAGCCCTACGTGGACGAATACAAAGACAAGATGGCGCAGGCTTATGGACAGGCACAGACCGTAACTTCAGAGGATATCGAAACCCTGAAGGCAAAGATTGCACCTTTGGCCGTTGAAGTCAAGGATAAGCTCGAAGCTATGTATGGACTCATCTCTGAAACCTTCAACAAGGCCTAAGTCCTCTCTGCCCTGTTCCTGTTATTAACCTCTGTCATAGACCCATTCCACCTTCCTCTCCATTCCTTGTTTCCTCTCACACACATACGGGCCACCTCTGAAAACAACAAAAATGGCAGGACTTGCTCTTTCTCTCTCGTATGCAAACACCTTAGTTCATACGCACATGCTTAAGCACATGCAAGCAAAGACATTCACAGTGAAATAGATACTCGCAAGCTTTACTCTTCACAGGCCACAGCCAACTGCTTACATGTTATGTAGGGAATTGTATGTGAATTGTCACACGTGCCTGAACCTCTGTGTAATGATGCTTGTCTGATGAACAACTGTGCTTTGACGAAATACAGCTCAATAAACATCTGACTGTTAAAACTACTCTACTCTCTGACTATCAGTTGAATGTTTTTTTTTATTATTAGCTTTATATATTAGCTTGATTTAGCAGTTAGATGTTACAGCCCTTTTTTCTTTCCCCTAAAGGATCAGTCTGCCATAAAGAAAGATATGATGTATATCAATCCATGAGACACTGCAGCAACATGTCCGTCCCCTAGAATGAGAAATTCAGATATAGCTAGTTTTATGTGAAGTATTATACACTATCATTAATCTAGTTTGATACTACTACCACTGATGATAACGATAATATTAATAATAATAATACAACTTTTAGGAATAGAAGAGTTCACCCTCAGCTGGAGCATTTTTGACCTCTTAGGTCAAGTCATGCAGCCTATTGAGATGTCATTATTGATCACAAGATCCATTGGAAAAGAAAACTATTCATATGATCAGACCAACAAGATGGGCATTGAAGAACATATGAGATATTGTGATTCTGAAAGCTGTGATCAATGAGATGATGAATCAAGGGTGCCAAGCGGTGTATTGACAAACTAAGGTATTGTGATTTATTATTCTGCTTTGGCTCCCTCAGGCTGAAACCCCTCAACACTGACCCATCATAGAGCCACATGAGGCTGCACACACACCCACAAACACACTGACACGTACAACACAGCCACACTACTAAACACTTCTGGTCACATTTATAATCAGACAACTGAATTATGAAGTTCATATATCCCGTCATTTATTTCTTAATTTTGGTATTACGAATGTCGCACTGAAGGTTGACTGGAGTAGAGACTAGAGACAGAATAAGTGACTCAAATTAGTATGGTGTTGAAACTGCTGCAAGACAATAGGCTATAAATAATAAAAGCGGTTTGTTGCTGTCTTCATCTGTCCTCACCCAGTAACTGTGGGCTGATCAGAGTGTTATTAATGTGTTTCTGGTTGGTCAAGACAAGACTTAGGCTTTAGGCTATATGAGACATTAGGCAGTGCAAGAAAGGACTTCTAGATGTTCCAAAGAGGATGTGCGTGCACATGTTTTTACGTGCACACTCTTGTATTCACAGTTCCGGGGGCTACGTTGCATGTGTGTGTGTGTGTGTGCAGCTGTGATGGCTGCATGTCATCGCCACTATGAGTATTGTAATGGATGAGGCAGGCAAGGAGGTCCCCGGTGAGAGGCTCATGGTGTATATAACCTGCTTGGGCACAAACAGCCACTCCTAACACTCAGATGTGCACAGAAGAAGATCCACTTCTACACTGCATAGCAAAGTTGTGCACCTGATTCCCCACTGGTCAGACTATAGGGAAAGGGAATATTACAGGAAGACCAAAGCAGAACAATTATTCATCTTGTAGACCCTCTGTCCGCTCTGACTATGGATGGTGAGTGTTTGTTTTATGATCAACACTTGCTGAATTCAGCGGAGAGGTAAATGTATGTGGTGATCGTCCTCTCCTCTCTCCAGGTCTCAAGCTGTCTCAGAGCTGTAAACTATCTCTGCCCTGTTGCGCAGATGGGGTGTCATTATCGAGCGTTAAGGTCCCCCAAGTCAGCGGTGTCAGAGTTCAGCTGGAGATGCATGCACTTTGGCAGCAGTTTGATCAGCTAGGCACAGAGATGATCGTCACCAAAGCTGGGAGGTAACAATAGCGCTCCTATTTCTCATTTTCATTCATTTGTTTTGGACGTCTCTTTTATATCCTGTGGTTTTCTCTTATTACATATGCTCTTTTATAATTGCATATCTGCAGGAGAATGTTTCCAACGTTCCAGGTGCGAATCTCAGGGATGGATCCTGCCGCTGAATATGTTCTGCTCATGGACTTCATCCCTGTTGACGATAAAAGATACAGGTCAGACACAAGCAAATTAGTTCTGTGCTTTTCTTTGTGTTTCCCAGAGAGTTGAGGGATATTATTCTGACCGCTCAGCATGAGTTGCACCACTCCAAGTTTCCTCTTATTTTGTCAGTTCTTTTTGAAAAATGTTACACATGTGTATGTGCACATCAGATATGCGTTCCACAGCTCCTCCTGGTTGGTGGCCGGTCGAGCAGACGTTGCAGCCCCAAGCAGGATGCATTTCCACCCAGACTCACCTGCCCGTGGAGCGCAGTGGATGAAGCAGACTGTATCTTTCGACACTCTCAAGCTCACCAACAACCTGCTGGATGACAACGGACATGTAAGTTAATGTCTTTATATACCTACTTTGGATGGAGTAAAAAAAAGAACATGAAATGGGTTATTTTACTTTCTTGCTGTGTGTTTTTCTCCTCTTCTTTGCCAGATGATATTGAACTCTATGCATCGCTACCAGCCGCGCTTCCATGTGGTGTACGTAGATCCAGCTCCTAACAGCCATTTAAACGCGTACAGGAACTTCTGCTCCTTCTCCTTCCCAGAGACACAGTTCATGGCGGTCACCGCCTATCAGAACCACCGGGTGAGCTTCAAATTAAACTTTTCTTTGCTTTTTTAGCTCATTTTCAAAACCTCAACCGCCTCTCCTGCTCTCAGATCACCCAACTAAAGATTGCCAGCAACCCATTTGCTAAAGGCTTCAGAAATACGGACTCCCAGGATTGGTGAGTGACAGTATATCAGTCATTCAGTCGTTTCTGAGTGCAGTTGTAGTGCACCTGATTAAGAGACACATGTTCCCCTGGATAGGACAGCGGGAATCATGACCAGATCACAGTGTATCTTTACCTCTGTTATCAGCTAGTAAATAGTGATAAGGGAGACGTCTTGCTGATACCTAATCTTTGACCTTTGCAAACAAAAAATGTTGTTGGCTACACAAAATTGTGATGGGCATTATTATGTTGTTTTATAGAAATGTATGTGTGTACAGGTATGAGTATGTCTGTCTTCTATTCATCTTTGTGGGGTGAGTACTTATGTGTACGTGTGTATTTGGTGTGTGTGTGTTGGTGCGTGCGTGCATGTGTGTGTTCATGTGTAGGGTGGATAATTCCAGGCCCCTGGCAGTGTGGTGTCCACCAGAGGGAAGAGCTGAGCCGATAAGCACAAAACCAGGAGTGGAAAGACGCTGGGGCTCAAAGATTTCATCCAGTGAGTATCTTTCCATTGACAACATATTTTTAGTTTTCACGATTTAGATCAATTAATACATGTTCACAATAATGCTTTTTTTTACTCTGCGGAGATGCAACAATGAATGCATTTTTATACTTGTGACTTGTATGGGCTCTTCAATTTCTTTTATATTCCTAGTTGCTTTTTTCTAGTATTTACTATATTCTTGCACACTAGGGATTGTGTTCCTTTGTGCTTAATAATGAATTAAAACCATTCTGAAGCTACTTTAGGTGTTAATGAAGCACTGATCATTATCAGTGTCTTCTCCATTGTTATTAAAGTCCAACATGTTCTCCTGCATCCCCAGGACAGGAGGATTCGGCCCCACGTTTGGTGGAGCAATGTGGACTGTTCCACCCCTATAAAGATCCAGTGGGACTAAACATGGAGAGGAAAGAAGGGGAGATATTAGCACCTGCTTCCTTCCTCCCCCAACTCTTCTCTTACTGGGACTGTTCAGGATCAGCTCATGAAAATAGCAATCTGTCATAGGCAAAAGGAACAAATTCAATGTCTTTTAAATGGAATTGGACCAGCTGCTTTCCTCCTAATCTGATGTTATCGAGTTTCATTGTATGGTTTATGATTAAGGTTGGACGTTTCTCTACCATTATTTATCCGTAGAAATACTATGCAACCGTTTAATCAAGACCATAATTACACATATTGTAACCACATTACAATATGGCAGATATACCACAGTGACAAGTGTCCTGGGAACAATACCACAGCATACAATGGGAGCTTTCGGGGGAATCCACAGCACAAAATTCTGGATTATCGCACTGATACATATAGGAAACATAACATCAAATATTAGAGGTCCTTACAAAGTCCCAGCCGAGGACAACTGCTATAGTAAGTCTCACAAGTATATTATAATTAAATTTAATGTAATATGTGCACCTATAAGGAAGAAGTTTGTTGTGTGAGATAATAAAAAATACATTCTGCAATCATTGTTTCCGATTATTCTTAGATGAACAATGAGAACTGGTTCGAGAAAAAGGAAATAATATGGGAATTTAAGTTGTTCTGCTAGTGAAGAAGCATAATTCCTCAAATGCAAATATGTTTATGGGATAGAAATCCGTGTGATCCATCGACTACGACAAAACGATCGATATCGATGCATAGATACATAGATGTCTATTTATATACTTATTTTGAAAATCCCAACCGGAAGATGTTGACGCGACGCTCCTTGCAGTGGTGATGCTCGGAGCATAGCGGTTCTGAAGGATGCAGCAGGGTGGATGGAGGAGGAGCAGGAGGTGAAAGACTGGAGAACAAAATGAACGGCTCTCGAGAGGGGAAGGATGCGGATTACGGCAGCCGGCTGGACAGCCTGCCCTGTGACCATGGCCTCGGTCGTTTGATATTAGCATGTGTGGAGAAAACGACACGGGCCTGGGGTTGTTGATACCTCCCTGTGATTTGCTCGTCCGCGAAACTCCTGACAGTGAGGGCTGCCTGGATTAATTGCGAGGGTGATTTGTTCCCACCGTTGGTTATTATATATGTAGGCTACATATTATGTCTGTATGAAGTAGGTTTCCTCTTTGGCGTTTCATTTACCGTAAGGAAAATCGGAGACAATAACACCTTTGAACTGCCATTATGGTTTTAGCCGTCATTTTAGCATCACAGCCACCGGATCCATATTCTCCTGCACCGCTGCGGTAGTAAAGTGAGCTGTAAAGTCAAAACAAAACCAACCAAAATCACAGCATTAGTCCCGTTTCAACATGGAGTCGTCGTCACTACAGCCCCACTTGTTGTCAGCGTTGTTCACATGGACGGTTTTGTGTCAGCTCAGCTGCGGTCAGTCCGCGCCGGACGCCTCGGGCCTGCCTCTAGCCATCCGCGTTCCACTGCGGCAAGGCGCTCGCGCTGAACAGACATCGCCGATGCCGACTGCCGCGACCTTGAAGCGCGAGCGCGGCAACGCGGGGAAGTTTCTTGCGCGCAGGCGGAGAGGAGCGGCAGCGGGGGGCATCAGCTTCGTGGACATGATTGATAACCTGCGTGGGAAGTCCGGCCAGGGATACTACGTGGAGATGGCCGTGGGCTCTCCTCCTCAAAAGGTAAAGGTCTCTGCTCAGAGAGGTTAAATATATGTTGTCAAAGAACAATGCTATTTATTGGCCTCTAGAACATACCTACATACCATAATCAAATAAACTATTCGTTTGGCATTTGTCACACTGCAGCATTCTATCACTGGTTCAGTGTCTGTGTCTGAGTAGCACTGGGGGGTAAATATGATACTACTATTGTGTACATGTACGATTTCCATGATAATTGTGATCATTCAAAATGTATTTCAAAATACAGTTAATAGTGAGATGGTACAATGCTATTGATTGTGCAGCAGTGACAGATGGCCTGTGTGTGTGTGAAAGTGAGGGAAAACACTGAATGGTACAGGCTGATAATGAAACCATTAATTCTGCAGAGTGAGGTGTGCCAGCTGGGTGCAGCTGCGCTGTACAGGCTGGCACATAGAGGTGGAGAGAGAGAGTGAAATGGACGAGATGGTAGAAGAGCAGAAGAAGGAGATGGAGAAGCTTACAGAGAGTGAAACTGAAATAAAATAGGTGAATGAGAGCGAGACGAGAGGGAAGAAGAAGCAGGAAATGTGAGGGAGAAGATGGTACCATCATGCTTTCATTGTGCTCATAAATATGGTATGAATGCTGAATAGAATAAATAATTTTTAAAATTCTCATAGCAATACAATACCTGAGTTTTGGTATTAATCGCAGAACGGTGTTTCTTACAGGTCCGTACATTGACAAATAGAAAATATTTATATAAAAGACCTTTTCAGCCAGCTGTAAATTATTTCATTATTTCATTAAATTTGTACATGTCACATATTGATTATACACCCAATAAGGTATGCTTGTGTTTATTGTATTCTTTATTTGTTATTTAGACTTCCTCTTTTTCTAACCTGTTTATTAGCTTTATTAGCGGCAATCTATCTATCTATCTATCTATCTATCTATCTATCTATCTATCTATCTATCTATCTATCTATCTATCTATACATCTATCTATACATATATACATCTATCTATACATCTATACCTATATACATCTATCTATACATATATACATATATACATATATACATCTATCTATCTGCCTAAAATAAGCAATCAGTAAAATGAATTTGAAGGAATCAACAAGTTTTCAACACCATCTTTCATTATTTCACAATACTTGGCAGATACAAACGTTATTACAAAGAGGAGGGAGATCAAATAAAAGATAGAACTGCCACAGAGGTCAGGGAGAGAGAGAAGGGGTATGTGCAGTGTCAGTGTGTCAGGATGCAGCCACTTTAAAGTTTGTGAGTGTTTGTGTGGTTGCGCACAATACTTGTTAGTGTGTGTGTGTGTGCGTGTGTGCATGAAAGAAACAGATCTATCCTGAGCAGTCAGCAAATTTCTGTCCAAGAGAGGAAATCAGAGTGCACAGCATCGCTACATGTTGGTGCTGTGTGTGTGGGTGTGTGTTGGTGGTGTGTGTGTGTGGGGGTCTGGGTGTGGGTGTGGGTGTGGGTGTGTGTTGGTGTTGGTGTTGGTGTGGGTGTGTGTGTTGGTGTGGATGTGGGTGAGCCAGGGTCAGTATTTATTCTTGGCTTCGAGGACCAGCCCTTGAGACAGTAGCGCTTCTCTGGATATTTAGAGAGCCAATCCATAATTGAACAGCTTGCTGTGGCTCTATCGCTGCATGTCTCTCATCTGTTGCTGTGGTTTTGTGCCATTTACTCTTTATATATCAATGCGCCTAGGAATGTATGTATCTACTGTGTTGTCAGCACTATACGATTGCATTGCCTTTACACAAAACAACACAAAACACTTGAAACACATGATGAAAAACTGAATAGGTGAATCATACAACATATGCTTGATGAGACAGCAATTAGATATGATACGTTTGTTAGTATGAAATGATTTCAAATACATTGAGAAGATTAAGCATGGAAACAACTGAAATTAGGCCCCTCTTTCATGGACATACACTACTTTATATATGCGATATACAGTATCATGCATGAATTTTGTACACTTAAATAAACCCTGCTGCATCAACTTAAAAATATTAAACTAATCAATCACATGGTATATATGAGCTTCACCCAATGTAAAAAGTTATTCAGCATAGTCTTTTTGATAAAGAATAGAAATCCAATCATTTTAATTAAAGCTACATCGTCAGTGATAGGTTAATATATAGGAGTTTCAGCCTGGTGACGTTTGAATCCAACTGGAAGCTCAGGAGTCAGTTTGAAATGTTTATTTTCTCCGTAAGAAAATAATGTGCATTGACTTCAAAAATACAGGCTAAATTTAATAGACGATTTACATTGAGTCAAGGTCAAATACGCTGTGTGATCCTCTACTTCCCCCTTAAAGTTGATCCAGTGTTTCACATTTTGCTGTCTGCCATTCTGCTCCATTCACATATTCACTAACTGTCTTGAATGCAAAATGTGATACTCACATAGCGGCGGAGACTGAAGAGGAGGAGGATGAGGAGATAGGGAGTAGAATGGGCAACCTGAGAGGAGTGGAGTGTTCGAGTGGAGACAGAGAGGGGACAGTGAAAGACATTTAGGGCAACAGGAAACCGCACACGACAGTACAAGGCAACAGCAGTAGAGAATGACTGGGTGATAAAACAAAGACAATCAATGGAAGCTGCCCTGTGCACTCGCTGTAATAGAGAGAATTACTCTGATAAATAGCATACAAGCCCATAAATACGTACAATTATGTATTTATACATAATGTATAAATATATATATACTGTATATATAGTATGTATATCAAACCTCAATAACTCCCTAGCTGTCTTTAAGATCTCTGAGACTGAGTATAATCAATTTCGGAATGCAGTATTACAAATGTATTGATTTGTGCAAAAAGCTCACGACATATGTATGTTTAATAAATCCTCTTTATATCCACCTGCTCTCATTAGTTGAACATCCTGGTGGATACAGGAAGTAGTAACTTTGCTGTCGGGGCAGCTGCTCATCCCTTCTTGCGCAGATACTACCACCGTTCACTGTGAGTATAATACACATGCTGACTACTACTTATATGTTTGCACCAGAATACCTCTATTAATATTCAAAACCAAATAAACGCCCCTCTGTCCATTCACAGCTCCACCTCTTATCGTGACCTTGGTAGGAGTGTGTATGTCCCTTACACCCAGGGTCGCTGGGAAGGCGAGCTGGGCACCGACCTGGTGTCTGTTCCACATGGCCCGAACGCCACGCTGCGAGCCAACATTGCTGCCATCACCCAGTCGGATCGCTTCTTCATCAATGGATCCAACTGGGAGGGAATCCTAGGACTGGCATATGCTGATATAGCCCGAGTAAGAGCGACATTTATTTTACATCAGTACCCTTTAGGACTTCTATGTCATGTGTTTGCAAATCATCTGATGTCAGTCATGAAATCATTGTCTTTTCTATTGTATTCATACTTCTTCTTTTACTGGAAACTAATATAAATTATATTGTTTGTTCCCCTCCACGAGTAGAGAGGCAGGGGTGGAGGCAGGGGTGAAGGCAGGGGTGCAGTGTGTCGCTTCAGGGCACTTCAACAAACTGTTACAGTGAAGAGCAGGAACGCCTGCTCCTGTTGTAGACTACATGTGGGACCAACTACAGGATGGCCTCAATTAACTTTAGATCTGTGAATGAAGCTATGGGGATAATTATAAAACTAAATGGAACAAAGCCACAATTAATGTTCTTAATTACACATGTTTTCACTGCAATGGTAATTTCAATGCTTATACTTACAATATAATACAAGTAAAACTTTCTTCTGTGTGCGCCTTGATCATCTGTTACGTACCTTTCTATTACATTATTTTCTCTGGCAGTCCTGACATTAGTTTTATTCAGAAAGTATATTGCTGCTCATGTGAGTGTTCATAGGAACCAAATAGAGCTGATGTCTTTCTGAATTCCTAAGCTTATGCAGTACAACAATGACTGATGAAATTGGCATATGGCAATTGGATTGATATGGTTGTTGGATTATCAATTTATCTGAGAGCCATTATTCTAAAAGCTTACACTTTGCAGTCATATTATTGTTACTATCTCTGTTATTACTCATCTTTGGATGCAGATTTATAGAGCAGGGGGAGGTGCAGTGAGGCATCTGGACATTAAAAGCTGAAAATGAAAGGCAGCAACTCAGTTCGGCCACTCAGAAGTAAAGTTTAATTGCTTATTTCTCTCTCTCCCTCTACAGCCTGATGAGACACTGGAGCCTTTCTTTGACTCCCTGGTTCGCCAGACGCCTGTTCCCAACCTCTTCTCTCTCCAGTTGTGTGGAGCTGGCTTTACCCAGAACTACTCCCTGGGCAGCGCTACTGTTGGTGGCAGCATGGTGAGACACACAAATACACATTCCTCTATTGTCAGATTTTCAGCCTGTTTGATGATAATGTTTACACCTGTACTCATAGATCATCGGAGGAGTGGACCGATCACTGTATGTGGGAGAGCTTTGGTACACTCCCATCCGCAGGGAGTGGTACTATGAGGTCATAATTGTGCGCATTGAGGTCAACGGACAGGACCTCAACATGGATTGTAAGGAGGTGAGAGCTGGTGGATGTTAAAACCAAAGGATTTAACTATCAATAATTGATTGTCAACACTAAGATTTGTAATTTCTCTGTCTTTTACAGTACAACTATGACAAGAGCATCGTGGACAGTGGCACCACCAACCTCCGACTGCCTAGAAAAGTCTTCCAGGCTGCAGTCAAGGCTATTGAAGCAGCTTCTTCAGTGAGTCTCCCTCTCTCTGGTCAAGTGCATGTTTGGATAGCCCTCAATCATGACCCTCATTTGCACTAGGGAATGGATAGAATAAATGTCCATTTTTCTCAGACAGAGCAGTTTCCCTCTGGGTTCTGGCTCGGGGAGCAGCTGGTATGTTGGCAGGCCGGCATGACACCCTGGCACATCTTTCCAGTCATCTCCCTTTACCTGATGAGTGAAAACCGTAACCAGTCCTTCAGAATCTCCATCCTGCCCCAGGTAATAACACCAGCTACTGTAGCTGAATCTGGTTTGCATAAAACAGGAGTTCACAGAGGTGTTTTTAGTGGTCACCCTTTGTGATCACTTTTGTCTCATGGGTGTGTAGGTAGTGTCATCTGATCTTTTAGCTCATAAATACTTTCCAATAATACATAGCTAGGTCATTTTTCACTTTATCCGAGTTGGAAAATATCACCTTTGTTGTCTACTTGTAGGACAATTAAAAAAAAAAAGACGCTTTTTTTTTTTTACTCTAGAACTTACTGAGAATTACTTTTATTCAGAGGAACTTATAGTACTTAATTGTACATACTTTTAAATTATGGTAAAAAACAATATGGCTCAAGCTGAGCCCAACAGCTAACTCACTGAATTAATGGCGTTCCTAACAATCAGACAAAAGCTCAATTATCACACCTTTCAATGGGCTCCTCAGGATACTGCAGGGGCCAAGTCAGTTTCACATTCTAAAGATTCAAGATTCAAGATTTTTATTGTCACACCTATAAATGTCAAGACATACATAGGGATGAAATTACGTTCCACACTCAAACCACGGTGCAACAAAAACAAAGGACATCGACAGGACAAGTAACAGACAACAGAAAAATAGTGCAACTAAAGACAGTAGACAACGACAGGACAAGTAACAGACAAACTCTCCCTTAAGGCAAAGTTACCCAGGATCTGTCTGTATGCACGTCCTCTATTCTGAGGTTATTGTTATGTAGATGAATAAGCCATGGCCATTGATAATTAGAGGTATTTAATTTTGCTGTGTATTCTAATGAATAGGCTGATCTGAATCTTTGTGATACTTCCACCTACTCTACAGCCCGGATAGCTCAGTCGGTAGAGCATCAGACTTTTAATCTGAGGGTCCAGGGTTCAAGTCCCTGTTCGGGCTATGTCTTTTTTAAATGTTCTCTCAGAATTATTAATGTAAATGGATATGCCTATATAAGGAAAGTATTCTAACAATCAAGTGATCAGTGGTTTTGGGTGTCATCAAAATATTGACTTGAAGTTGTAATCGGGTAAGCATAGGTTTGAGGAAGTATGGCCTTACTTTAACTCCTATAGTTAAAGTAACAGAGCTATTTGTAGACGCATTCAGATCTGATCAAACATTCAAAGTGGGTCTGGGCCACATGTGGCCACAGACCACACAGTGAATGTGTCCTATCCCACATTGAAGGACTCCCTCAATGTAGTCAAGTGTTTCAATCACATTTGGTGAATTGGTTTCTACATAATGTAAAGTTGAGATTTTACCATAGACTGTATAAAATGAGTGGACAAGACTGTGGACGTGTAGAATCTTTTGCAGTTGAAAAAATTTAGATAAAAGGGTAGAGCTGGAAAAGATGATGGAACTTGGAAAATATTCATTTTAGGGAGCAACAGGTTCAGAGTATGAACCTTGGCTTGGGTCAGAGTGTTGCAGCAGATTGTTGGGCAATACGGAGGTATGTGCTTGGCAGAGTGCCCTTCTTGTACTTTATATGTTCACCTATTCTTGATGTTTTTTTCCTCCCTCTGTTTCTCTGCAGCAATACTTGCGGCCAGTAGAGGATGTAGCTTCAGCCCAGGAGGACTGCTATAAGTTTGCTGTCTCCCAGTCCAGCACGGGGACAGTGATGGGGGCTGTAATCATGGAGGGCTTCTATGTGGTCTTTGACCGGGAGAAGAAACGCATTGGTTTTGCTGTTAGCACGTGTCACGGTGAGAGAGAGAAGATGGTGAGAGAAGGGGAAGTAAGAGCCCTGATCCTCATATGTGAATGAGTAAGCTTCATAGTGTCATGTTCGGAATATAATAACTGACAGGAAGAAGTGGAATGATGACTGAAAAAGGGTGAAACAGGATAAAGTGGGATGTCTCCCTGTTTACAATAAGATTAGCATGTTGTTTATCATGGTTCAATACAATTCTATTCTCCCATTTCCAGTTCACGATGAGTTTCGCACAGCCTCTGTGGAAGGCCCGATTCATGGCGTGGACCTGGAGGACTGTGGCTACAACATCCCCCAGACAGACGAGTCCACTCTTATGACCATCGCCTACATCATGGCGGGTATCTGCGCTCTATTCATGCTGCCACTGTGTCTCATGGTGTGCCAGTGGCGCTTTGCCCGCTGCCTCCACCCACATGGGGACTTTGCTGACGACATATCGCTCCTTAAGTGAACGGGTAGAAGCGGGGGACAAAAGGAGTCTTTGAGACTTCGACTGGAAACACAAGACATAGATGTATTGTGGTAAAATGGATGTACAATGGTACAAAAGATGGTGCTGTTTAAAGAAAGTTTGGGATGGTTTTTCAGGAATATATTATAAAATATAGGAAATGCAGGCATACAGCAAAAACACAGTGAGCCCAGCTGCTCTCGAACGGAAGAGGGTAGGAGGGATACTGGAGCCATACAGGATGTACAAGAAAAGGCTTGTCTCATTAGAGACAGCTCTTCCACGTTCCTGTAAGCAGCCTATGCAGATCAGCGTTGCTATAGGAACAGAAATGGGTTAATAAATTGAAATGCAAAAAACAAAAAGCATCAGCTTATTGTTATATATAGTGTATAAATAGACCGCAGAGATGCATCAGATATGGAACTCCTGAAAGTCTGTCAACTCTGCAGAGCTCTACACAGAGTGATTTTGGCTTGTTAATACAAGATGGGAATCCATCATGGACATGGTTTACTATGGTATGAATGTGTGTGTGTTTGTTTGTGTGTGTGTGTGTGTGTGTGTGTGTGTATGTGTGTGTGTGTGCGTGTGTGTATGTTTATAGCCCTACTGTTTGTTGCTTATGAGTGAATGAGACGAGTTATATTGATAATTGTGGGCATGCCTGTATGTGTGTATAGCTGTACTGTAAGTGAAGAGTATACAGAAAGATTTAATTAAAATGAAATGTACGAAAACTGATTACGAAAAGCATCTATGAAATGACTCTATTTTGCAAATGCAACCAAAGAATGCTGCAATGTAAACTATGTAAGAATAAAGAGGCTGATTTGATGAAATATCAAATTGTAACAGCATTTACTATATGAAACCGGTTTTCGCTTGATGTGAAACTGAAACTACTGAATACAGTCAGAATCAGATGTCATTTTTCCTTCTTATATTGATGGCTTAAATATATCTATCGTATGTATAATGTGTGCATTCCAGATCTTCTATTTGGGCAGGCACACGCACAAAATACATTGCATAACCTTGCAAACTACAGCTGCACCATCTGATGATATGCACATGTAACAACCCATCACATGATAACAACTTGAAGACTTAATAGGGCTTATGTCACAGACACAGAACAGCTGAATTCACCACATCTTTTTATGGGGACCATATATGCTTGGACAAGGAAACCAGCCCAAAAGTATGTTATACACTAAAGAACACAATGTATGTCGATAAGGAACAGTTTGTATTGTCTCTGAACAAGCTGTAAGACAAACTCAGAGCTGTATATTTATGTCAGGCACTGACAGTACTGTTGATACAATAAAGTACTTGTTCTAACTGTAAAATATATGGTACTGTTTTTATTTCTTTGCACACAATGTTGACCACTCACAGAAATGTATATCCAGACATCTGATATAGTCAAATTTGAATAACGCAGTATGGAAATAGAATGAAACAAGGATTAGATATAATACAGGGAAGTAAATAAAAAAACACAACACATACTCAGAATACTAACACACACATCCTAACACAGTTTTTGGTGGCATTTGTCCACAACCATCTACTAATAGCTCTGAACACCTTGGAGGACTCAGGCACAAGGACAAGGTCTGTGCTGGCCGTAATGTGGCTGGGGAATTTCAGTGCACAATCAGGGTCCACCAACAGCTGCCGGGGTCTTGCAGAGGTCAGGATACCTGCTGATGTTCTCTTGTTGGGATTTTGTTGCTCTCCAGCTCTGACACAGAAAGGTGGGGACCAATTTGTCAACTCAATGCCTGTGCTGATGACTTCAACAATGGTCTTCGGTACCTAATAATGCCTCATTTATTACTATCACTCTTCATGTGCCTTTGTACAGCAGGAGAGGATGCTCTCCAGGCTTACCCAGTTGGAACACTTATGACAGATTTGATGGGCTTGGAATCACAACTTACACTGCCTTGATAAGAAATTTGAAGTGACCTCGGCTCGGCTCACAAAAGCCCAGCCGAGGTCACTTACCTCTTGACCGCATTCTCTCATCTTGTACAATCTCCCAGCTGCTTCACTCCCACCGACTCACAGGTTTTTGTCTCCTCCACTGCTACTGTCACCTTCCTGAGAACTAGGCGGTGCCTTTCCCTCCCACTGATGATGTTCATTTGGGGACTTCGAAATTATCCTAACCCAGCAACCCATCATGGAGGGCTTCCTTCAAGGCAGATGTCATAAAGAGAAATAATCTTTGAATGGTGGAGGATCTTACTTCTATGGAGAGACAGTGTAGAAACAAAGTCAGGTCCCTTGTCAAGTAAGCACGCACCAACTGAAATAAGACCAAATGGCTGACTAAATCCTGTCACCAGTATCCCGTTGGTGCTGTGAAATGTACTTATCTGTGACAGCAAAAAATTCTGAACTAATATTCTTCCAAAAGACTCATTCAGGAAGAAGCCCCATGAAGCTTTACACAGCACAATGGGGTGACCGATGTTACTTTAGTAGTGCCTCCCAACAATCAGCAGATGTCGCCAATCTCCCTAAGAACATAAAGAGGGACATCATTGAGTCTTTTATTCCTGATATGTATCAGTATCTTCTATCTTATACCGGGTGCTGGCTGGCTCCGGTGTTACAGCTTTGGGCCAATCAGGTAGCACGTACGACGATTGCGCATTAGCACTATGACGTAGGACCAACGGGTTGTGACTTGTAGATTACGGAAATGAGATGACAAACTCAACGTTACTTCAAATTTTCACAACAAACAGAAGAGAAGAACGGGTTCAGTGGGGAGGTAAGAGTCCGTCTACCTGTATAATCGCAATTGATAGCGAGAATGATTAATCTCACTTCACACACAAGAGCAACGATGCCACTAGTTAGCTTCTGGGCTCAAGCTAACTTACTATGACAACATCAACGCTTCCGTTGAATCTGACCTCTCGCGTCCAATTTCAAACTTCACCCTCATGTTTTACTGTAAGTTATACTGATGAACTTAATATACACTTAAATCTGTTAAATGTTTATGCTGTCGCTCACGAATGTTGTCCACCAACTGCCCAACCCCGGTGTACAGTTAGCTGTCTTACTTGTTAGTTGACTTTTACGAGCTAAACAAACAAATCAAGCCATCAGCAAAATTTTGTGCTGGGTTAGCTTCCCAAACAAATTTGTAGCTTAAGCTTGCAGGTTTGTTTGTAGCTTGCTTGCATGTTTTAGGAGATATCGAGTGCTGTTTACTTGTCTAATATTACGTAGGAGGACATTGTATTAACGTAAACAGTTGTAGGGGCTGATGTAATTAGAAACTAAGCTATTGTGTTGAAAATGTATGTTTGGTCAACTGAGAGGATCTCCATGTAACGTCACATATCTGCCACATGGATCTCCATGCAACGTCATTTATATCTAGGTTAGATTTGGCTACTGAGCAGCCGAAATGAAGATGATTGTTGCAGAAGGTCCTAGTTTTGTAAGCTATTCAAACATCATTTTGTATTCCACAACAGCTCTGCTGGTTGGTTTCTGGGTATTAATCTTAGTAGCTTAGATTTATACCCAGAAATATCTACTGTCTTCTTTTCATTGTACATAATGCTCTTTTTGAAGTCAATGCACAGGATATACAGGTGCTGGTCATATAATTAGAATATCATCAAAAAGTTGATTTATGTCAGTAATTCCATTCAAAAAGTAAAACTTGTATATTATATTCATTCATTACACACAGACTGATCTATTTCAAATGTTTATTTCTTTTAATTTTGATGATTATTACTGACAACTAATGAATATCCCAAATTCAGTATCTCAGAAAATTAGAATATTACTTAAGACCAATACAAAACAAGGTTTTTTAGAAATGTTGGCCAACTGAAAACTATGAACATGGAAAGTATGAGCATGTACAGTACAGCACTCAATACTAGTTGGGGCTCCTTTTACCTGAATTACTGCAGCAATGAGGCGTGGCATGGAGTCCATCAGTCTGTGGCACTGCTCAGGTGTTATGAGGGCCCAGGTTGCTCTGATAGTGGCCTTCAGCTCTTCTGCATTGTTGGGTCTGGCTCACTGCATCTTCCTCTTCACAATACCCCATAGATTTTGTACGGGGCTAAGGTCAGGCGAGTTTGCTGGCCAATTAAGAACAGGATACCATGGTCCTTAAACCAGGTACTGGTAGCTTTGGCACTGTGTGCAGGTGCCAAGTCCTGTTGGAAAATGAAATCTGTATCTCCATAAAGTTGGTCAGCAGCAGGAAGCATGAAGTGCTCTAAAACCTCCTGGTAGATGGCTGCGTTGACCCTGGACCT
>CAAKHC010008939.1:2571-23884 GCA_901007825.1 Macroramphosus scolopax | reverse complement strand
CCGCCCCCCCCCCCCCCTCCCCTCCCGCCCCCTCCCTTTCAAAGTCAAGTGAGTGACAACTACCCTTTAAAATTACCTGAGACGGGTGATGGGGCCACTTTCCTTTGTTACAGAGAGAGAGAAAAAAAACCCTGTACTCTGGAACAAGAGCGAGGCTGCAGATCACTCCGCGACAAAGAAAGCTTTTCTTGTGTTGAGGGCTTTAATATGCACAAGACATATAGGCAGACATGACTCCGTTGGAGTGGGGCATGAATATGCAAGACGCAGAGGGAGGAAATGAGGCAGGGTGTGAGCCAAGAGGCTGACTGCCTTTCTGTCTCGGCTCTTATTGCCCTGCAGAGGCAGCCAAGCTCAAGCTTGTGTTGGCAACGACCGGGTACTGTCAGATGATTCCAATTCGTGCTGTGCTCCCGCTTCACCTTCTCTCCCTCCTCGCACACAAAGAAAAACAACCGAGTGGTGATGTACACAGCATCCGACCCCCAATACACACACCTATATATATAAATATCTGGGAGTTTAGAAATGATCCTCTCATAACATTTATGGAGCACACACACACACACACATAAAGACATTTATACAGTCCCGGCTTCACCCTGATGTTTTGCGAGTGGAGTGTGTGAAAGTGTCTCAGGCCTCATGCTGTCTGCAGCGGCCTCTGGCACCAGGCCAGACAAAACAAGGCAGTAGGAATAGAGAACTAGCTCGTACTCCCCTATGGACACTGGATACACTAAACCTGCTGGAACACCGGCAGCACACCGCCGATATAGACAGTTAGGACAGCTGCTGTCAACACGGTATATGTGATCACTCCCCGCTGAAAGCTATCAAATAGTCCGGAACAAAACCGAATTAAAAACAGGACTTGGGTATACGGCCGGCACGACGCTGGTTATTAAACTATTGAGCACTTTCTCCAACCCGCAACCTTTACAAAGCTGAAGTGCCAGTGAGCAAGGCATCAAACCCCCAACTGCTCCCCGGGCGCCAGTAAGTGGCCGCCCACGGCTGCAGTGTGTGTGTGTGTGTGTGTGTGTGTGTGTGTGTTCACTGCCTGAGGCTGGGAGGAATTTCCCCCCTCGTGGGATTAATAAGGTTTAATAATATAAATAAATTATAAATAATTAGAGCAAGAACTCCTCGCTGCCCTGCTGTGAGCAAAAAATATAGACCTCAGTTAAAAGAAGGGATGAAACAGAGAATCTCGGACTCTTGCACGAACCGCATTAACGAGACAGCGAAGCCGCAGAAGGCTCAACAAATACTCACAGTCTTTTGAGCGCCGGCAGTCCGAGGAAGGCGCCTGGCTCGATACGACTGATCATGTTACTGCGCAGGTCCCTGAAAAAAGAAAAAAAGGGGTTTCAGGTAAAGTGCAACAGAATTAAACGCAACAGGCTCACAATTAGCCGTTATCAGATGTGAAGACTGCACCTTCAATGTTCCAATTATAAGCGCAGGCAAGTGAACGCACCATGGAGAGAATGATACACACTTAATAATACTGTCTTCATATACACAGCGGACTGCATTGAACCTGGAAACCCCCAAACACTCGTACACACACACACACACACACACGTTGCTTGAAGTTCAAAGGTTTACGATCACAGAATTCCTGCGGTGCTCACCTGCGCTGGCACTGCCTAGCAACTCATTACAGTGGAGGTTTATTGAGACTGCGAGTCCACACCTGAACCCACACAAAGGGCCTGTGGGTAAAAATGCCCGTTTGATGTGGAGGAGCCGTCATCTGAAGGTGGGTATGTGGCCATAGATAAGTCTTAGAGGAAAAAAAAAACCTCGACTGCTTGTTAAAGCTTTTGATGTGAACTAGAACAACTGGCTTCACTGTGCAGGAGTGTTGAGAGACGAGTGAGGAGGCCCGGACAAAGACGTCTAAAATATCCTCACAGGACCTTTGTTAGCCAGGAAGAGCGAGTTTTGGAGAATATTGCAGCTGCTACAGGTGACGGGAAACCAGGACACAAACAGGATCAACCCACCGGAACGCAGCGGACCAGGGTGTCGAGACAAATGTTCTCCTGCTCCAGTTCGTCACACGTGAATACATACGTGTATATATAAATATATAAACTTCCACCGAGGCAGTTGGAGGGCCAGATTAGAGCTGGTGCCTAATCTCAAACCAGCTCTTTCCATTCCGACTGCCAAAGAAATGGCTCGCGGCCAGGAAACAGGCTGCAGGTCGGCAACAACACTCCGCCGGTCCAAAACCAATAACTGCTTATGTCAGCGCCGGAGGACAGGAATATAGTATCCAACAAGATCAAATAAAACCTGGCATCGCAAATAAATAAATAAAACACAACAGAGGAGAGGAGACCAGTCACGGTTGGATGCCGGTGTCGGCTTGGACAGGACGGAGCGACACTTGCCAAGAGTTGATGTAGTCAGACGTTGTTGTGGCGCTCTGGGAGATGTTTACAGACGAGGTCTTATAAAACCACATTTCTACTATTGCAATTTCCATTATAACTAAACTTTTTCTTTTAGTAGTCTCTTATATGTATTGTTCCAGCCATGAATAGACAGCAATCAATCCTTTAGAAAACACCGGACACAAGAGCTGTTATCCGCTTCTCTGTTTTCCACAATAAGCATTCCTGGAAAGCAGCAGATTTAGTAAGGAATTAGCATGTGACGCTCGCATAGCTTTGGCTCCTATTTCTATGAGCGGAGTGATAATGGGGATTCTGTGTGGCTTATTTCCACGCGGGGACACCTTTGGCCCCGGACGAAAACACAGCGGTCTCCACAGTTACTTTACAATTTCACGCAGGGCGCCGGGATAGGCATAACTGATTGTCTGCGCCTCTCCGGCACTCACGGCCAGCTGCTGCCTCGGTGTTCACGGCTGGATATAGGCAGTCCAAATGAGAGTTTCTTTGTGGACGGAGGGGGGGAGAAGAAGGAGAGCTCTACGGGTGGGAGGAAGGAAGGGTGAAAGCCAAGATGGAAAGTCTCTTTTTTTTCTTCATATAGAGTTTAAGAAGAAGCAGAGTGAAGTGGGAGGGATGGTCGACAGGAACGTTTCAGAGAGGGAGGGGCGGGCTTCAGGAAACAGAGTGCGTGGGGGGATAGTGTTGCTGACACCTCTGACCTTCGCTGGGCCTGATTACAATGACAAAGCAAGCAAGTCATCCAGCGAGCTTGCCTCACTAGTTGGAAGTGGACAGGAATGGGGAGGGAACCTGGATGCTGCTGGAGGTAAACTTGCCTGTCGGTTCATGCAACAACAGTATTCGTCATGCAAGTCAAACAAAGTCTCATGCAAAACATGAACAGGACGTGTCAGCGTAGACTCGCGTCTTGTTCTGAACTGATACGACAAGGCTTATTGTGGAGAACATGGCTCCTTAAGACCAGACCAGGAGGAGTGACAGATGAACACATGCCCCGAGAATTCCACATCCATGCAGTCATGGGTTATTGTAGCCTTGGGTTAAAGCACAGGCATTAACGGACGGGTTATTTTATCTGCAGGAAGCCCTTCTGGAGTGATAAATCACCAACGGCCCATATGTTCGGGCCTGGTGCTCGTTTTCCTGAAATCTCCGTGGGAACGAAACGCGGGAGATGACATTTTTTAAGTCAAGACTTACATGGATAGCTCCGTAATTCCAAGAGTCTTAGAGAGCATACGCCAAGAAGACTCCTCCGAGGGTTAAGATCTCCTTCTAGGTAAAACAGAATCTGACTTAACAGGCTGTGTTGAAAACTCGGTCTCGGGGAAGCAATAATGTTTCATATATGTTCTGCAAGCTCTCTCTGGAGCTCTATAACCGGGAAGTGTTGCAGGAGGGAGTTGCAGCTGTGATTATATGCATAGAAGCTGGAGTTCCAGTGTAACTAACTATATCCTGGTAGTGGGCAGTGAGACACACCGGCCGATGATGTCAACTGGTAAGACTTTCACCCTTAGCGCATGCTAAGGAAGTTAGCATTTACTTTAGAAAAGAGTTGCACAGAACAAACTGTACCTTTAAATTCCTCCAAAAACAATAACAAAGGTTGGAGGTAAGCAACACCGTTAACAGAGATTCATTTCCACTCGTGTAAAGTAAAAGCTCACTTACAGTTTTTCCAATGAAGTCAATCCAAAGAAAGATCCGTTCTTGAGCTCTTGAATTTTATTGTTGTTTAAAAATCTGTGGAGGAAGAAAAAACATGTATCAACGACAAGCAAAAGGAAAGAATAAGATGACATGATTTGAGGGGTCTTGCAGCTGAACCCTTCATCACATTACTCGTGGAAGCGTATGGACGTGACAACAACTCTTAAATGGAAAATCAGTGCAAAACATCAGCAAGCAATGTGTTAATAGAATTATCAAAGCGGATTCAAAAGAATCCAATGTCATCTTCCACAAGCAGAATAGCCGCTCGGTGATGGATATCGACTTTCTGTCTTTGTCTTCTCGCCACAACTGAGCTCCCAGTCACAGAATGTTTCCCGGCAGTGCCACCAGGAAGAGATCCGGAGACAAAACCACTGTGAGTATTATTTTAAATTGGTAACATCTGATGCGATGAGTCTTTCTGGGAAGCCCCTTCGACTTCAACAGGTGTGGGTATATCGGTGTCATCGGCAGCAACGTGACTCATTGCTGCCACGTTAAGTAAAAGACTTGTTATTGATCCCGTGCAACGGTTAGCATACACAACGTCTGAAGGCACGATGCAGACCCGACCCTCGGTTACTTTACCTTTAAATGTGGACAACCCGAAACTTTCAAGTCCAAGTGTGAGTTGGTAATTACTTCCTCTCAGAATAACAAACCAGATTTATTATTTCCTTTGCATTGTTTAAGCTGATCACTGGCCACAACGTTGGACAGCAAAACTCCACTTCCTGTCCCCGTGAGTTCCTGTCCGTCAGTCAAACTAGTCCCAAAGGGGAATTCAACTCCCAGTACAAGAGACAACAGATAGAGACTTGTGGTCATATATATATGTTGTTAGCCAGCAGGGAGGGTGGTGGGTGTCATATACGCTGGTAGCACCCACAACCCGGGGGCCTGACTGGAGTCATTACTGGATGTTGAGGGGTTGTTTGATTACAGGGTCGGACAGCGGAGCCTCATGGGAGATTTGCTGGCTTCACTAGACGATACAACTGAACTTCAGGTAGTATCTTCAAAGGTGTGTAAGAAGTATCGCCTCAGAGTCTCGAGCCTCTTTTCTTGCCCTCATTCCATCCCTGTCTATTTGCATGTTTACCCTCGTGCACCGCCCTCCTTCCCTCCCTCTTCTTCGTGACACGAGTGTAATCTCAGAGTCCATCAGCTATGAATAGCCTCTGAGGGCAGCAGACATTGTTTCGGGGCTTCCGGTGGAGCCACTTGATATCCAGACCTGTTTACTTTCAGGTAACAAAAGCCTGCTCGTACATGATTTGGCAATTCAACTTGAATGTATGTTAGTGCAGATTAACGGGTACGTGGCCTCGGCAAGTTAGTAGTCTTTGTTCCCAGCTGCACATACTGACTATTATGGAGGTTTTTTATATGGTCTTCTTTGGTAAATAGGTGTTAGTTGCATAAATCAGAGCCTCAAATCTGCCTGGAGATCATGGCCATTCATCAGCCGGTATCTCCTCCACCCTCAGGGACGTCTGCAGCTAGACGAGCAGCTTCCTTACCGTCTGTCTCTGGATGACGGCCCGAGGACTCCAGACGAGAAAAAAAAAAACAGTATGGAATTTCTTTGGGCTAGGCCTCACAAGCTGGAGGAGGGGGGGGGAGCATCCCTTATCTTGATGCATAGATAAGAACTGCTTGAGCTCAAGCCATGAAAAAGCTGCAGGGGGATCTCGCCAAATCCCACATCCTGTCCTCTGATACAGACGCTAGAACTTCAACGACGAGCACGGAAAGCTGTTTCTGAAGAGGTCGATAGAGGAGGCGACGGCCTACGTCTCATCTCTTCCGTCAGTGTGAATAAATTTGACACTTCTGCATGAGCTCAGGTACTTTTTCCCACTTAGGAAAACACACACTCCTCCGGATACAGACACAATATTAACTGGAGATGAACGGAAGGCATCTGGCCACTAGTCAGGCCCCTCGTATAGCGTTTTAGGAACAAAGCCAACTGTTGCCCTCTCAACAGTCCGTCAACACTCTCTGCTGAGCTCATAGAACCCGTCTAGAGTGACATCCTGACTGCAGTGAATAAAAACGGCTCATCTCAGGTGGAAAAAGGAATCGCTGTAATAGCAGAGGTGCTGCGTCCTGCCAAGGAAACGTCACTTGCTTGTTCCACAAATTTTTTTTGGCTTAGTTTTTAAGAAAAAGGAAAAAAAATGTTGCTTAGATGATTTTAGATTTACAATGTCTGAGGTAATCGCTGGTCTTACGAATGTATTTGTTTTGGGAGTAAGTTGAAAAAAGCTCTTTGCAAACACAGATAAAAAAAGACTATTTTCATCTACAAAACAGACACATTGGAGCCTGTGTGGGGAGAAACATGCTGGATCTCATGTATTCTGGGAACGTCTGGACATATTGGGTTGTGGTTCTTGACCAACACGTCTTGTGCTATATCTCGACATGAGGACGGACTTCTTCCCAGCAGATACGTCTATAACTCCGCTATACACTCATCATACACACTCAAGCGTCCTTAGAAGTCGGTAAATGCTTTTTCATGAGTTGAACATATTACGGCCACACCCACATTTAATAAACTAAACCAAAAAGAACTATTGGCATCAAGAGATCGCTGCAGTAGCCAAGAATGAAACAAGAAAATCAATAAATTCTCCCAAGGATTTAATTAAATTTACACCTCGGTGGGCTGTTTTCAACAGCTGCCATCACTACGGGCAACCGCTTGGCGGAAAGTCACTTGATCTCCCCTCTTATGTATCTACTAGAAAGTAGATGTCAGTGCAAACACGCATTCCTCCGCCTCATGAATAACGGCAATTCATCACCTAACTTGATCTATGAGATATTGTGAGTGTGTCGTTCGCATAACGTACACGTGTTTGGACACATGAGACTCTCATACTCCGGCAACAAGAGCCTTTCATGTTTTTACTGGAATTTAATAAAAAGGTGGCGGCCTTTGAGTTAGATAAGCAGGGAAAACCCACTTAACTTCACTCTGTGTGTGCAAATACAGATATTTCAAGGTGCAACTATACGTGGTATTCCATCGGACGAAGGTGGTAACAGTCTGAAAACACCGGGGAGGAGGCAGATGAGCAGTATATCAACATAGACGAAGAGACACTCGACTGGATTGCTTGTCTGGGTTTAAGACGGCGGGACGACTCCACAGAGCCAAAGCTCAACAGGTCTTTGAAATGAGAGGCTGCAAACCGGCTAAATGTGTAGCTGTCAGCGCCTCGCCTTTGTGATTGTGCTTTCTTCTGCAAAACACTTCTGAACTGAAACACAGGAGCATTCCTTTCGACGAATGCTTGCCTGGAGAGCAACAAAAAAACAAATCCTCTGAGGACACGCATGAGAGCAGGCACCTGTGTTCCAGAAACGCACAAGCACTTCGGAAACAGGACGTCTTTTAAAACGTACGGGAATACGAACAAAAAATAATTGGCCAAGCACTCCGCGCTTGTGTTTACTATCATCTAAAGATTCTTAAGATCTGAAATCCACAGAGGAAGAACTGCACCGGTATAAGCTGAGAGAAGTATCAGGGAAATCAGAGGAGAGTGTAACCCTAACTCCCAGCTTGTACTACTGTGAAACAAGACAGTTTACTACACTCCAATGTGTCATCAGAGCTCGCTTTTCCTGCAGCGGGGGAGGAAATCCCTGCTTTCTTCCTGTCATTAATCCTGTGCAGCTCTGTAGAAGCCAAAACCAGGTGCGCTTGTTCTAACTGTCCAACCCAGGTGCTCCTGTGAATGGAGCCTGATTACACTAAACTAGTGCTGTCGATCTTCAACTAAAGTCCCGTGCATGCCTTATTATCTTTAACATTCAAATGATATGCTTGTGCACGCTCTCTCCTCTTGAGAATAAATATTTCAAATTAACCAAAAGATGAAGTGCACGCTGCAGCGGAGGCCAGGACAAAACTTTCCTGGATGCTGCAACTGCAGCCCAGACTAGAATAATGATGCACAACACAGAGCAGAGGTGCAAAACATAAATCAGACGTCTGGAGCAGAAGGCAAAGCCCTTTCCCTCCCAGACGGATCATCATCCATCGCTTGGAAATATTCTACTTTAACCGTAGGTGATGCTAAGCCAGAACAAAGGAAAGGCAAAGAGTGCAAGAGACTTGTGTCTGCGGCACAAAGCAACATAATTAGCTAGTTCAACCACTTAACGCCACAAAGAGCCGTACGATTAATACGTGAAAGACAAGAAGCATAAAGTCACTAATGTGACCCCCCCTTGTCCAGTCTCAACGCCCTGGTTAGTTGACTACAGAAAGCTTAAATATAGTCAACTGCTGTCTGCCTACATACTATTCACACAACCCCCGAATAATCCTCGCATGTTGGACAAAAGGTTATATGTATTTTAGCAAAGTCCTACACCGACATGGGAGGACAGGCCAGCTGTAAACACATTTGAGTCATTTCCTCTCGGATTACTTAGGCATGCGGTATCATTCGGAGCGCACAAATGCAGGGAATGCTCCACTCATTTGGTCTCTACAGAGAAGCATTGAGAGCCGAACGCCACTGAATAACTGCATGCGGCCAAATCGCAAGGTGAACTACTGCTAGTGAGTCTGGTAAGATGATAGGTACTCCTTTTAAAATCTCAGTCTGTGTTTTATCCAGAATACTGGTCTCTCTATCCATAATTGGAGTAAATCTTCTGACATTGAGTCAAACCAATTATCCCATTCAGTGGTTTAATAAGTTTCCCCCCACAGCCTGGAGAGAAGATCAGAACTGCGTGCTTGAGGATAAAATATGTTGTTGTTGTTGACTGAAAAGTCTAGACAAAAGTACAAAGCAAGAAAAATTGAAGCTATCCTGTCACTGTGTAGTGCTTATTGTTTCAATAAAGGGACATTATATTAACTTGATGACAGGTCTGTCCAATGGTTGCCATGTGTTTGACCAACATCCGCTCAGCCACACTGGGCTAATTCAGGTATCTGACAAAATGACTGTAAACTTAAACCTTTTGCAGCTGTGCAGTTTGTGCAATGCAATTAGAAAAGGCCGGAATGTTCACATTTTAACAAATAAACATGCCAGTACTTTTCGCAAATGCGCGTGTACTTCTATGCAACAACATGCAAAAACAAAGTCATAACTTACAGATTACCTAGCTCATGCAAGTTTGACATGTTTTTAATGTCCCACACTTCTGTAATGAATATAAAGCAAGTAAATGCATGTAAATTACTGCTACATTCGTTGGAAATCCGATGGTTTCATCTTTTCACTACAACTCTAATGTCACTGAATCTGATAACTCCTTACATGGCAGCAAAGCCTCTTCCTTTCTCTCTCTCTCTCTGGAGTCTATTATCTTCCTCCGAGTCCTGCACCCTGTCCTGGTATTCTCATGTTTCTCCCATCACTCACCAGAAGTGATCTGGATGCACAGCTTTGAACTTCTGTCTTTTTTACAAGGTTTGATCACATCATTTGTTCCGTCATGTCAAGCACCGAACCAAAGTAATGTCTACTTTTTAAAATAATTCATGCACATAAATGTATACATTTTGTACTCTGAAAATGACAATACCTCAGATATGATATGTGATTGAATATATCTTCCTGTCTGACAGATAGTTAGCGGTACACAGGGTTTACATGTACAGTGTTACAGCTGTGTGACACAATGATGTATGGCTGACAAGAAAAGGGACACAACTTATCTCCCTGTCATGCCATATCTATCTTGTGATGGATGAACAGCAGCCCTCTTAACTGTGAATAAAGTATAGTGTATGTGGTAACTACACATTTGTTCAGTTAATGATGAGCACCCCCACCCTCTGGAAATACAACTTCAGTGTGATAAAGTATCATAAAACATGTTAACGTCAGAATAAGTACATGTGTTGTGTTCACTTGCCGTTGTAAACTAGTACTTCGGGGTCTACTCACAGTGTGACTGTTCTGTTGGGGAAGGAGTCCGGTGGTAACACCTGATGGAGCTCCATGTTGCTGCAGACGACTCTCCTGTCCGACGGCAGGCTTTTCCCGGAGCTTTTCGATGATTTGCAATCGGATGATAACGCCGAGCCACCGCCGATACCGAGCAGCAAAAACACGAACCGCAACAGATTCATTTTTTCACGCAGGGGCAGAAAAATCACCGCAGCGCCGGCGAAGAAAAGAATTAATATTCAGCGAGGCGGGCGGGTAGTTGGACTGGAGAAGCTTTATGAAGAACGTGGCCTGAGAGCCAGACCCCATTCAAGACAAAAAAGAGACATTAGCCGGTAGCTTGTTTGGCTGAAGTGAGGCTTCCTCCTCCATTTCTCGCAGGGTTTTCCGTTTGCTCGGCGGTATTCAGTCCGACAGAGGTGCCCTTTGTTAGCCAAACGACTCATTTATAATTCCCTTCCCATACTGGCGTGGTGTTTATTTCCTCCGAGTCAACACAGTTTCAAAACCCGAATACGCTCGCTTGTGGGCAAATAAGTTGTCCGGTAGTAGAGAGGTTTTCTTTGTCGCCCATAGCGTGGGTCCTAGTCCGTGTTGTCTTTTCCACGGGAGGCAGCTGCAGTCATCCCAGGTTATCCGCAACAACTTCAAGCCAAGCACGGCCACCCACTTTTAGTTTCCCCCAGAACTTCAGGCGATACTGAACTAAAGCGCGGATAAACGTCCCCCGCTCTCCTCCCAACGGGGAAATTAACTAACTCGGGAAACAGTCCAAAGCGTGAAGTACTTCTTAAAACAAAGCAAACTGCTCTACATCACTTAACAACGAGTATCAAAGTTGTACTGTATGTTTTGCTCCCTCTTGGTAAAACATTCGAGGCGGGTTGTTAGTTCATTGAAGTCCTTCCCATAGTCCTGCCCCGGGCTCTTTCTGTCAATTGCAGGAAATCAGACCAGTTCCGTTCACGCATTTCAAAATAAAACCATAAAATGGTCCTTTTCCATCCATACAGTTGTTTACTTCGTCGTCTGTTCTGCCGTGATGTAGACATTTCAGTTTGGGAAACTTTTACAACTTTACACAAGTAAGGCCTATTCCGTGCTATTTTGTTTTTTGCTCCAGTAAGGGGTGCGGCTACTGAGGTTTTGGGCCCAATGAAAACATATAAACATGGTCTCTGTCGAATATTGAAGATATTATTCTAATATGTTTCTGAGGGATTCAGTCGGTCTTGGACCCTTTGCGCTCCTACTTGACTACATTTGAGAGGCTAAAGTTTTTACCCCAGAATTACTTTATTTAACATAGTAGTTAAATCACACTAACATTGAGCTCATAAAATATTATGCACTGATTTATAGCTCCTGCTTAAGCAACAGTAAATACTGTTGAGTTGTATGTGCATTGGCACTACGATTTTCTGTACAACTAAGACTTGTACTCTTGAAACTTAATTCAATTACTCCACATTTTTTATTTAATAAAAATAGCACGGTAATTTGCTTCTCACACAAGCGACACAAAAATGTTTTTTTAACCACGAGTGTACCGTCCTGATCGTGTTTGGTCATGCAGTTTGTAGACATAGCCATGAAAAATGAAGTCACATGAGGAGCACAGATCTATTATCAGTTTCTGCGGGAGGAGATCGTTCAACAAATAAGAATTTGCCCTTTGGCAAACAATCAATTTTCTTTGTTATGACCAGGTCGACTGGCTCACTTATGCTAAACAATACTGGACCAGAGGAAAGTCTTGTATCGTGGGACATGGAACATTTGACCTCAGGCTACAATGGCTTCACCTCGAGTAGTCTGTTTGTTTTCAGGACCTGCGAGGCTTGACTTTCATTGACAAAAGGACAGTGAATGTGACTTTGCATTATATGTTTTAAAACAGCAAAGCAACGGAGCAGATGATATACTCAATAACCTAGAGCCTGAATCCATGTTTTTAACACCAAATCTAGCATGATTCAAATATTTAAACATGTCAGCCATAACGTCTGTTAAACAATTTCAGATAATTTACATGTCATATAAACGAGAAGTAGTCTACAAAAAAGTTAAAACTCCTCCGGTAACCGTATAAATTTGACGTCCGCCAACCAGTCCTGCTAATACGTCAGGATACGCAGGACTGCAGCCGGCGTGCTGCCTTCAGGTGCTACACGTAAGGTTTGTGCCCGCAGGACATAGGTTAAACGTATGTGGGGAACTCGTAACAACTGACTCTACAAGTCAAGAAGATTTGCCTATTAGTGTTCAGCCAACACATCTAAGCTAACAGTGTTTACTGTTGTGCCAGAAATGAGACAACTGAGAAAGCATTTGAGGCAATTGTGTAAAAGTTGACGTTTTTCTGCTTTCTCAAACGTCACAAATTACAGTTGTTCCTGGTTGTTGCCGGTGCAGACGATCAGTTCAAAAGAAGAGTACACAGACAAAGAAGGCACTCACAACACATTAGCAACATATTAGCTATTATATTATATTACACTTCCTCTAAAACATGTTCCCATGTGACTTTGCGTGGGGAGCGGGAACTGCTGCATATCAAATAGAAGGTATGTAAACACAACCACGAGATTGATGGTTGCTTTTTCTTTTCGAAGGCTACACACAATCTTAAACGACGACTAGCCACTCTGTCAAACTGCTCACCATAAGCTCAATAAAGGTCGTATATATCTCCGAACTTTGTTTGAACTTTCATTGAAATGAACTTTTGGTTTGTACTGTGTCCACTTCTTTTGGTGCTTTTGGACCAACCAGAGATTCTATGGTTCAGTATCGCGATACTTTAAATTACAATCCAGAGTCTGACATTATAAATCTTTATCATTGTTTTGTCTGACCTGCTTGAACCTGCTCATAAATCACTGACACCACAAGTCAGGTAAAATGAATTTGTTGGAGATTCAGATGAGTATCATCACAATGGAAAAAGTCCAAGATCTAATCATGATTAAGTCATTAAAAAAACCTACTGACATTAAAAGCCCCTTAAGAAACATAATAGTGTTTCTTCGTTCAGTCAACATCCTTTAATGTTTGCGTTGAGGTGGCTGGCAGGCAGATGGCAAGGGACCAAGTATCTGGGACACATTTTGTCACAAGAAAGGCGGAGTGTTTGGGGAGCAGGATGGAGATGTAGCCTGTAACAGCTATGAGCTGTGGGAGAAAGACTTGGAGTGCATCCAGCAGCTTGGACTGACACACTATCGTCTGTCTCTATCCTGGGCCCGCCTGCTGCCTGATGGGACCACACGACATGTCAATCAGAAAGGTATTTCCCTTAATGACCCATCACACTGGAAAAAGTTCATTTGATTTAGTTAGCATGTTTTAGTCTTATCACACGTTAACGGCATCGCTGCATTCGTCCTCCATCAGGTGTTACGTACTACAACAAGGTGATTGATGACCTGCTGGCCTGTAACGTATCACCTATGGTCACTCTTTACCACTTTGACCTGCCTCAAGCTCTCCAGGACCAAGGGGGCTGGAAATCACCAAGCATAGCGACCCTCTTTGACAGCTACGCTCGGTTTTGTTTCCAAACATTCGGGGACCGAGTCAAACTTTGGATCACCATCAATGAACCGTATGTGTGCGCCAAACTGGGTCACGAAGACGGCATCCATGCTCCGGGGTTAAAAGAACCAGGGATTGGTGCCTATCTTGTGGGCCACAACATGCTGCGTGCCCATGCTATGGCTTGGCATAGCTACAGCTCCCTCTACAGGCCAAATCAGGGAGGTGCAGTTTCTTTGGCCATCAACAGTGACTGGCTTGAACCCTTAGACCCAGATTGTGCTGAGGATATCAACGCTGCTGAACGTTATCTCGCATTCACACTTGGATGGTTTGCCTGGCCAGTGTTTGTTACAGGAGATTACCCCGAAATAATGAGATCAGCTATTGACGCTCAAAGTAAGGCGCTTGGATCCAGCGGCGGCTCAAGACTGCCCACTTTCTCAAAGGATGAGCCTGCTGTTTTGGGAACAGCCGACTTCTTCGCCTTAAACTATTATACATCCCGTAAAGTCAAGCCTGGTGTCGGGCGTGGGCAGATGTGTATGAAGAGGGACCGAGATGCGGAGGAAGTCTTGGATCCGTCCTGGCCGATTTGTGGAGTGTCGTGGCTGGCGGTTGTGCCCTGTGGCTTAAGGAAACTTCTCAATTACATCAAGGTAAAAAGACAATTAAGAATGAATCTTTGGTGGTAAAAAAAAGGACAAAAACAAGGCTCAGTCAAGCACCTCCTTTACTTTGACTGCAATTATTTGAAATGTGAAGTCATTTTTCTTCTGTATCTTCGCATCAACCTGAATTGACAAAGCACCTTCAACAAAATGAGAAGAACAGTTTGACATTTGTTTAGTGTCTTGCTATTGATTTTGCATGCTGTAATCTCCTTTTAACACCTCCGGAAACACACTGATGCTTCATTAGTGCTGTCACATTGAATGAATCAGTTACTTTGCTGTAAAGTGTTTGCAAACGAGCAATTTCCTGCTGTTGTGACTTGTCACAGTCCATTAGTTTGAGCTTGGCACTGTTGAAACGCAGCTAAATGGCACACTGTAGACCAATCTGTCTCTCCTCAGAATGTCTGACAGGCTGAGATGCCGTGTTTGATGGTACTATTTGGCCCCCTTGACTTTCCAGGACACTTTCGACAACCCAGTGGTCTACATCACAGAGAACGGCTTCTCTCAGGTGGGGCCGCTGGAGACCGAGGACGTCCAGCGCTCTGAGTTCTACAAGGACACCATTCTGGAAGTGGCTAAAGGTGGTGAATCTTTGTGGTACTTTTAAATAGCAATTACAAGACAATGGTGCACCTCCTTCAAGTGTTATGTCCTTCATGTGTCTCACTCTGTCCCTGTGTAGCTGTCGGAGAAGACGGGGTCAACGTGCGTGGATATTTCGCGTGGTCACTGCTGGACAACTTCGAATGGGCCGATGGGTTCAGCGTTCGTTTCGGATTGTTCCATGTGGACTTCTCTGATGCTAAGCTAAGCCGAGCTATTTACCGCTCCGGACGGGAGTATGCAAGGATCATCTCGAAATACAAATCCGTGCCGTCCAGATGAGTCTTTGCAAACGTCACTGTGCATAGAAGAATAAAAGACATGGAATAAAGTTGGACTTTTGTGTGGCTGCCAAGACGAACCAGCCGAGGAGACGAAGGCTCATCAATAAAAGATGAGCCTCACCTCAAATTAATGTGAATTTAGATTCTGGTAAAGCTGTCAGGACCTCTTAGACAAGGCAAAGTAAATACTGTATGTTTGTGTTATTTGTATACAAAAAAGAGGAATCAACCATAAAGAAAAGGAAGACGTTAGTCGGCTGAGTTATTTTAACGGCATCAGGCTGCTCAGATCTCAACCCAGCAGAGACCGAGGAGGGAAGAGGCTGGAAGCAACAGATGTCCTACCACAGGATGTCGGCCGTTTGTGTTCCCTGGACCAACGAGCAAAATCTATCAAGGAGAAAAGCATCCCCACAGACTTGTAACCTCTGTGTTCATACTGCGTTGCAGTTCGGATTAGTTGTACGGAGTGCTGAACAACGGGTGGTGCAAGACTGTGTGACACTGCATCATTATATCACAGGGTTAAATGTCTGTGTAGTTTGCTCCCATCGACAGATAATATTAGAAAGCAGGACAAGGATGGAGTTTACTCCACCTGTTTATTAGCCTACAGCTCCATCTCGTGGCGGTAAAGGGAACTACAGCTGTGAATGTCGCATCAGTGAACTCCTCACAATCGGATCCATCTAATGCATCCTGTTGGTGTAACAACAGCTAAACAGTTCCCCGAACCACAATACATGATAGATTCAGCACAATTAATATTCATGCACCGATGTGAAAGAAAACGTCATTGACATTCTGTGTTTGCAGACTTTGTTTGCATTAATAATCAGAGTGTGTTGTGACATCCGGTTGTCTGCGCATGCTATTCTCCACAGATGTGAATAAATACCCCGGTGGCCCTCCTCCATCTATGTCAAGCGGAGTGAGAATCTCTTTTGTCTCATGATGAATAACAGGGCCATTGTGCCAGCCATGAATAATCCCGCCGCCTCTCGCATTACAACTTCTTCTTCTTCTGCTTTGAACAGAAAGTTGAACCGCGCTAATGACGTCGGTCTAATATCTGTGGCTCTGCTATAGGCTGCTGGGATCCCTGAGGAGTGATGGGGGGACGAGGACAGAAGGAAGCAGTTACAAAACACATGTAGGAACTTATCAGGTAAAGCGTTTGATCTTTAGATCGAAAGATTCATGATTTCAATGATTAATCAATGCAGTGCAACTCAACTCCAAACCACGACTTGATCACTGGGATAATTGTGTCTCTCAGTATTGTTGGATTCCATCGTCATCTGGCTTCAGGAGGTGAAAGAGGCTCCCGGATTGACCGAAGGAAACCGAGCGAGAGAGAAATTCCTCTGCACTTGACTGTTGAAATGAGCTATTTGAGTGGAACTGAGAAATAATGTGAGGCCCGTCGCAGGTTGGGAAGCTTAAAACACAAATTAGCATTTAAATAATTCACCCTTCCCGTCGGTTTAATAGCCCCACGCGCAAATATTCAACTTCAATTCATTTGCAGCCGTCCAAATTTATTCTGATTAGGCCCCCCGATGTCGAGAGTCAAACCGTTTCCGAACGTGCTTTCCAATTAAGAACCAAATATATCATGTGTATAGATAAGTTGCGTTTGACAATGAATTAGCACGTTTAATTGTAACATTCAATCACGTTCGCCGGGCGCTGATTTACCCAAAGGAACATTCTGGCAAATTACCAAGAGAGGGGCCATTTGTATTGGACCGAACTTAACTCATTACATTCTGATGAAATATTCAATAACTGGGAAATCATTTACTTATTATGAATTAATTAAATAATGTAGTGGCTAATAAAAATGTGTTCACGTGAATTATGCAACAGGAAAAAAAATATCTGGTGCATTGTCGCCGTGCTTGCAGGTGCCAAAGGGTACGACATGTGGGAAATAATTACCTTTTTCTATTTACTGATTACCCTCATATGCATATTCCCAGGAGAAATGGTATAATTAGATTGTTGCTTCAATATCAGCCACTCCCTTCCTCTAGCGCACAGATACAGATCTCCATCCTTTCGCTCGCCCTCTTCCTTTGTCTGGGTCTCTCCGTCAGCTGGTGAGGGACCCGCGAGAGGCCCGAACCGCCGTCTTTTCCTTCCCTTTTTTCTCTCTTTGCACTCTCTCTCTCTCTCTCTCTCTCGCTCATCATCTTCCCCTCTCCTAATCGCATTGCTCATTTTCCAATGACAAGAGGAGAGAGAGAGGAAGAGAGAGAGAGAAAAACACACAGCACAAACTTCTAAATCCCATTGACCTACTTCACCAGACATTTCACTGGGAATTCATATTAGTGCAAAAGAGTTAGAAGAAGAAATGTTTTCTCAATCTCCCCCCTCCCCTCCCCTTCGCTCTCTTTCTCTTTCAGCTGGAAGCCATTTTTCCCTCACATCCCGCATTTGATCCTGTGTGAGTACTACAGTACATTATACAAGTGGATAAATGCCTCGCTGTGGCATAACCAGCGGCTCGGAGCTCTGTCACCACTTTTGACAGCGGTGTTAGAAGCGTGACATTGGAGTTATAAAAAGTGCTTTGGAAGGCCTCGTGTCTGATTGATGAATTTGGCGGCGCGGACCAGATTGAGGGGAATGAATAGCCCCCCCGTTCCCAGCGCCTGAAAGACAGGAAGTGGAATTATGACATCCCCATGCAGAGAGCTAAAGTGGGCAGAAGAAAAAAAGGGAATAAAAAGAGAGAAAGGCAATTCAAATCTTTTCTTTTAAGTCCCTCCCTGAGGGACTGCGGATGACCCTGCTAACGACTGTCAAAAATTCCAACTCCCTTGAGTGTGATGGCGCCGCGTGATGGGAGGGGGTTCGCGGACCTGCCTGAAAAATTGAAAGCTCCTAGAATATTCAGCTAACCCTGTGTGCTCGGTTGGGGGTGGTGATTGGGGGCACATGCAGACATTGGTATTCAGTGTGTGTGTGTGTGTGTGTGGGCGGTGGGTAAGCCCGGTGGTGGTATACCGAGGGAGAACCCCGTCCCTGTGTGTGTGTGTGTGTGTGTGTGTGTGTGTGTGTGTGCGGTGGCGAATGAGCCGAGCGCCGCGTCTCATGGGAACGGCGGTGGGCCTGCGAGACATATGTGAGGAAGGGAAAGAGACAATTCGTGGAACCTTTAGAAACCGAAGTGAGTCTACCTGTGACGGCGGTGTGGTGATCAAGCAGGGAGACTAATGATGTGTGTACAACCTTAAGATGTGCAAACACAATGTCATCAACAAAGAGTCCTTTGAAACAGTCAGGAAACAGCTACCTGTGTCTCTTATCCTTCTGGTGATGGAACGAAAAGTACGTCGTCATGTCGGCTGCTTGAGCTGATCAATCCGTCTTGGAGCGTGTAGGTGTCTGCGTGTGCTGATCCCTGCAATTACTTTGATAAGCACAGTGATGTACTTAGCTCATAATCTGCGATTGTCCTTTAACCGTGTCCTACCTTGCTGTGGTTTAGAGGTCGATTAGGGTCGGGTCACGTGACGCGCGGCAAAGCTGGCGGTTCCTGCGTTTTCTTTGGGGTTTCGTGGCGGTTCCCGCAGGAAACTGCACATGTCGAAACGAACCGCCGACACTTTAAGTTGAGGGCATTTCCAAGAGGAGGAGGAGGAGGAGAGCGGAGGCGCGAGGCGCAGAGCAACAGTGTACGCGGACTAATTAACTCTAAGTGTTGTACGACATGCTCTCTCCTCACCCGTGTTGTCACTCAGGGTTTGAGTGGCGCTAATGAGAGAATTATCTAGCCTCGGACCTTGGTAATGCATTCAAATGAACACCAGCTGACCTGACCTATGAGATGGCTTTTTAATCTCACCACTTAATACCAATCAGACCTGCTTTCTCATGTGCCCACACTGGGAGGGCCCTCTGCTCCCGACGCCGCCGTCCACTTCTTTTTTCAGCTGTTGATCTAAGGGAGAGCGTTAATTGTCTTGGATGACTCGAGGGCCTCCGCCGATACTATGCAGGGAACCTCAGGTGCGAGGGATAAGAACAGGTGGATACCTTCTAGAGTGTTTGCCGGACATCAAAGTGTTTGGGTGTGTGTGTGTGTGCATAAACCCCTTATCATGAGAACCCAGTTGAGGATTAAGGAGGTTAATAAGGTCACGAGTTTGCAACAAAAGTCGGTGACAAACAATAGAGCTTTGGCATTGTTGGATTACCATAATCATCGTCCTTTGGTGCCCAAACCTGTGACTCAATTGTGCTCGCAGTGTTTTCCAGATGCAACGCGAATGTTTCGGCAGGAGGCAGGACGGGGGGAACTTAATAATTACCTGCTGGTATTACCAATTTAAGCATTTATACTTGAGCAAATAAGCTTGTGTTTCTAATTGGATCAAGTATTCCCGTTTTGTTGTCTTGCAGGCTTCAGTGCCGTGTTCAGCCAGACGGCGCCGGAACTTGTTGGATACTCGAGCAATAAGCTCTTTTAAAGTGTTTGGCCTGTTGGTTTGATGTAACAAACGGCTGCTGGTCGTTTCAGTGCCTCTCGTGGAGGCTTTTATTGTTGTAAATCATGTCTGACGACTGCCTGGCAGGATCAGAAGCCAAACACACCTGATCCTCGGTGCAGGTAGGGATGAGTCGGGGGAGGGAATATCGATGACTCCAGTCCATTCTCCTCGAAAATCATTAGAATCTATATTTTCATATTGTTTACAAGCGCTCAGGATTTGCCTGAACGAGGCCCAATTAAAAGGGATTTAAGAGGATTGCTGATTCAAGGCATGTGATACTTCTCGGCATCAATTTCCCCCGCCGCAATGTAAATGTTATAGTATTAACTGGGGATTAATCCCTTGTGGGGAGGTATTGTCATCTCGTGGGAAGTTGCGAAATGTGCTGACGTCGCCCGATTCCGGCTGGATGAAAAGCCGACCGCATTGTGATTGAGATCAAAGCTATTGTCACAATATCGCTTTAATTGAGGCGGTTGACGTGTTTTTTTTGTGGTGAACACAGGATTCAATTACGTGTTTCTGGGGTGGACTCATTGTGTAGCACATCTTTACATGTCGCCGGGTTGACAGCTAATTGCACCGTCGACAATAAAGATCAGCTGGTGTGCGTGTGCGTGTGCGTGTGTGTGTGTGTGTGTGGCGAAGCCGCAGCTTTTTGTCTCTCTATCTCAGCCCGCAGAACCCAAATTGTCATGCAGGCGCGCAGGTAAGAGGCCCAGTCGTCACTCATCCGCCTGACGGCCGCCGCTATCTGCGCCGACGGTGACTGATGACGGGAGCGCGGGCTGGTATTATGTGTGTGTGTTAGCAGCAGACACTGTGTCATACCAAGAGGGGACGGTGGCAGGGAGGCTGGCAGCGAAGGAGGCGAGATGGATGCCACCTCGTCTGAGAGCCGGGTTAGAGGCCACTGGGCAGCGTAAAGCCTGTGAGCAATCGGAGGCTGTTGGATCAGTTGTCACATGCACATAATGGCGCTGGAAATACAGGTTGGAGGGGTTGGAGGACACGGGGTGATAAAAGGAGACAAACAGTTCATGCAGAAGTGTAAATCAGACTATTGTGTCGTGGTGTTACGACAAATAAGCTCCAGTTTGGTTTGGCTAAATTTAGAGCTTCTTTAGAGCTCGCAAGTTTCCCCTCGTCCGAAAGACACAATCATTTAAAAACGAGGACTTCTCTACGTGCCGTTCTGCCGTCCGAGGAGATCGACGTGTCCCCCCGCGATGTTGTCGTGCCCTCCGCACGTGAAGCGAACGGAGGGGGGGGGGGGGGGGGGGGCGGAGGGGGGGGGGGGGGGGGGGGGGGGGGGGGGGGGGGGGGGGGGGGGGGGGGGGGGGGGGGGGGGGGGGGGGGGGGGGGGGGGGGGGGGGGGGGGAGGAGGCGGAAGAGGGTGGGAGGAGAAAGTGCTAAATGGATGCAATGTAAATGGCACCAGAGGACACGAGAATCAATTTACCTTATTGAAATAAATGAGAGCAGCTCATGTGTGTGTTTTTTTTTCCCGCCGCCCTCATTGTTATTGTAATTAACCCGACGAACCCAGATCCCTGACCCTCCTTTTACAAACACGGCCGACCCCCCCCCCCCCCACCCGGCCCCCCCCCC
>CAAKHC010008937.1:15770-29770 GCA_901007825.1 Macroramphosus scolopax | reverse complement strand
AACGAGGTAAACTCAATCATATGTTCATTTACATAGAAATAATAAACTTGTCATGACTACTGTGTGAGGACATTATATTCATTCCTCAGGGGAGCACTTCATCAGTTTCACTAATGACAATCAGCTCACTCCTCATGGACAACAAAGGCTGACATAAGTCTGAAAGAACAACCTTGATTACGTCATCTTAGATCTCAAGTTGAGTGTTATAAACCAGGGGTGAAGCCGGGGGTGAAGCCGGGGGTGAAGCCGGGGGTGTGCAGGCATTCGATAAGAAATTATGTTCTAATGAAAGATGCATGACAGGACAGGATAACCAAGTCGTCGGAGTTCCCGCTGAACATTTCTTAAATGCCTTTTTTTGCCTGTATAACCAGAAACCCAACATCTACCTAAGAGAGTGAGCAACATGCAGACAGTTACATAATGGGAACAGCAGAATCTGCTACCTCACGACCCCCCAACACTTACTGCCCTCATCATTTAAAGCAGCCGTTTAGTCAAACAGACCCTTCAACATGTGAGCAGACGAAGAAGGGGGGTTTCCACACAGTGTTATCATGAAGGTCCATCTGTGCTGTATCACACCCACACAGAAGCTCCAGCGTACGTGTGTGTGCTCATGTGTGTGTGTGTGTGTGTGTGTGTGAGGCAGAGAGAGAGAGATCGCCCCGACCAATCGGCTCCGAGAGATCTCTCTTCTGTAAAATGCAAAAAGATGAATGTTTTAACATTCTCACACTGGTAGATGCAGAGAAACGTGCAAACTCTTACAGTATCCATAGTTACAGATGTGTCTGAAATACAATAACAATACAATAAACATGCAGTCCGTCCTGTCCGGTGTTGTGTCCCCATGAATGAAGGTACAGCAGCATAATACAACTGCAGCAGTAAACTCGTGGAAGTTATTTGTGGTGCTGTAGAACCGGTAAGTTTCCTCCCACGTGGAGCCGCTTGTTACAGAGCAACATCTGTCCACAAATTAGTTCATTCATAACTGGAGTTCTGCTTCCAGACAGGAGCTGAGACACGCTACCGCTGTCCACTGGGACACGGCCCTGCTGTCCACCGGGACACGGCCCGGCTGTCCACCGAGACACGGCCCGGCTGTCCACTCGGACACGGTCCGGCTGTCCACTGGGACACGGCCCCGCTGTCCACCGAGACACGGTCCGGCTGTCCACTGGGACACGGCCCGACTGTCCACTGGGACACGGCCCCGCTGTCCACCGAGACACGGCCCCGCTGTCCACCGGGACACGGCCCCGCTGTCCACCGAGACACGGCACCGCTGTCCACTGGGACACGCTACCGCTGTCCACTGAGACAAAACACCGGACAACATTGCTTCCCCATCCAGCGACACGGTGCTACCTGGTGTCTCACGGTGTCTTTTGTCCCTCTCACCAGGAAACGACACATCCATCATTACTCGCTAGCCGTGTATTTTAGCTAGCTTACTGTCTCAATGTTGATAACAGCGGTTATGTATTGTGTTGACAAATGTATATAACACTGAAATAAGTTACACTTTATTCTACAAAGGAGGACAGTCGGTGCAGGAGGACAGGACGAAGGTTACCGGTTCAATTGGACCGAAAGATTAAAGTTTGTACTGACTGGAACCGTTAATTCAAAGTAGGTGGGGGGAGACCTAGCTTACCGTTCTTCTTTAGTATATATATATATACATATATATTTTATTTTACAACTCTTCTGTACACACTCCTGTTGGCTCACGTACACACGTTGATCTTTACTATTTAGGTTTCTGTCAAGGACAATTATCTGAGAAAACGCACAGCCGCTAAACACGCGTGAAGCCCGGCTGTAAGTGGCCGCACTCACCTGTCTTGAAGCGGAGGTCTTCATCGTCCTCGGAGCCGAACTCCCGCAGGAGGGAGAGGAAGAGGATCCCGAAGGCGTTCTGGATCCCGAACACCGACCCGTTGCACCACATGGCAGCCAGCATGACCACCCACCCCCAGCCGCCTTCAGGGTGAACAAACTCGTCCGCCTCGGCCCCCGTTGGCTCCGGGACCGACACTTTGCTGTCCCCGTTTTCCTTCTTCTCCGGCTCCTCCGGCTGCTTCTCCTCCACCGGCGCACAGGCGAGCGCCTCATCCCTGCCCGCTGCATCACCTTCTGGCATGTTATTCCCTTCCGTCATTGTTGAGTGGAGGTCAGAATTATCTTTACAAAGCAAGGAAGGACAGCGATTTTGCAGCAATTTCAAAATCTACAGGTAAGTGTCACCAACAGTAGGAGCATGGGTTAGTGATCGGTTGGCCGGCTGTCAGGTTCGGTGGAGGAGCATCCATGCAGTGAAGCTGTACTGGCGGCGGTGCTGAGAACAAACCATCTATTCCTGCAGTAAGTGTCACAGAGCTGCTGTTGCAATATTATAAATAGAGCGCTCGGCAGGGCGGGACTCCACCGCATCCTGCAGCTGATTGGACGGGGTCGTTTAACCCGTGAGGACCAAGTGTTGAGTAAGAATACACACAAGATATATATTCATTACACAAAACCAGTCTACCATATTTTAGGAATCAAACTCGTTGTTCACATATTCAAAATACATACGAATGTTTTGCCTTCGTTTGGAAACTCTCCCTTCTCTTCCCCTTTTCATGCTGCTAAAAATAGACAAACTGCCAAGCAAGCATATGGACAGACATGACGATTGTTATAAGCAGTGAGCAGAGTTGAGAGAGAGCTTGTAAAGATGTCTTTGGATTTAGAAAAATATACAACAAAATCTAATAAAAAAAAACTGACTTCTCTCGCATGTCACTAGACAGATGAGAAAATTGCGTTTATTAAAACCCACTTATGAATCAAGCAATCATTTAACATCTGTGATACGATAATAAAGTAAAGTAAATTTTCAGGGATATTTGTGAAACTTGTCTGTTTCACGAAGCAACAAAGATTTTGTCTTCTATATATGTAAAGCAAACAAAACTAAAATTCACATGACAATCCACTGTACCGTGTTTTGGAAATGAACTTCTGCTTGGTTTGAACAGAAATCCTCTTATCAATGATCCCAAGAAGATCTTTGTGAAGTAATCGCCACTTTATGAACAGTCAAGCTCCAAACAGTCCAAAATACTTCATAGAGAATTTTATTTCAAGACATGACGGTTTAATTTAGTTTTTACCTTCCAGAGGAAACACTTGACTCCACGTGACGTTCAAGGTGAGTTCATGACCCCTCCCCCACAGTGCTACCAGATAACATTTGTCAGTCTTTCTGATGTTGGTGTGGTTCTACCAGAGAGCTGAGTGGACACATTCATGACACTCAAGACAAAGAAGAACCATAATGTCACATGGCAAAAAGATCAAGTGGGAAAGGAAACCAAAGTAGTACATCTGCATCCTGTTTGCCTGGTGGCGACTCACATGCTCAGTCCTTGACAGTAAAAAACGACGGTGATAAGCACATGCTGTGTTTCATGAACTGGTCCTGGGCATTGATCTATGTGCACAGGTGGTGAGAGCGTCCAGTTCTCCCAGCTCAGACCTCAGCTTTCCACTTTGGTCACTTTGGGTGGCTGACCTTCCTGCTCTTCAGAGACCACCTCGCCCTTCCTCTTCTTCAGACCCTTCATCTTACGTGTCTGAAGTTTGGCGAGATCTTGTTTCTGCATGTGAACCCGACCGAACTTAGTACCAAAGGCATCATGGGAAATGTTCTTCTTCTTCTTGGGCTGTGATGAGGGAGGAATGGAGAACTGGTCAGGTTGAGAAATTTACATCCAATCAAAGATTTTAATGCAACATAGTTTTTTGTTGTTTCATACTTTGGTAATTGTAGAGAATCATTATGAATTTACTCAAAAAGGCCTAAAGAAATGGAAGATTCATACACCAATCCACTGCCACACAGGCCCCACGTTCCACTTTGTGTGGCACTGACATGTTTTTACAATCCTCCAATTAGTTTCTTGCCAGATTTACTGCCTTATTTAAAAGACATCAATATCAACACGGCGGATTCATTGTTATAGTTTGCAACATCCTCCTCTTCCTCACCGTCTGACAGTAATTCCTGAATCAGCTTGTTCCAGCTGTTCAGTGAAGTCATGTTACGTTCACATCAACAGAAATATTCAAGGCCACGGTCTTACACAAGTCCAGAGAAGCAGAGTCGCTGGTGTAGAGTTGAGCCTGACACGTTCAGACAGTTGTGTTCTAAAATGGTTCCTAACAAACGGTAAACCCTTTAAAGTCGGGCTCACACAAAGCCTTTTCTCTGGCGCCACCTGCAGGCGACACGGTGACATTTTTCTTCCTCTTCTCAACCAACAGCATCATTATTGTGGCTATAAAATTGTTTGTATTTATTTATTTATTTTTCAAATACGATTGATTGGTAGTAATTATAACAGCTGTAAAAAAAAATTTTTTTATCTTTACAATTGATGTTCAGGGCTCTACACCAACAAACTGCCGAGGTTTAGGTTGCATGCGTACAAGATAAACTGACTATTCTAGCTGTCTTGTGTGCTGAAAAGTCTGCTCGATCACACCAAGGCTGAGCCAGTGAAGAAGAGAAAGTGCTCAAGATGCTCTCAATCAGAACAGCAACACAGGATACGAGGTTGTGGTACAATGGCTGTTTGTGATGTTGACAATCTGTCGTAGGCATGTAAACAGTTTAAGTGTCTCTCAAAAATTCAGGAAAGGTGTCCAAGACGTGTGTTCAGGTCATATTTACCTTCAGAGCTTTGGGCTGCCTGTGAGCTAACTTGTAGAGGTCGTCTGAGGCGAGATGTGTTCTTCTGACAACGAAGTCAAACGACGGTCCGATCTCCTCCAGCTCGATCCGCGGTGTTCTGCACCCGGACTTCTTCAACAAACACCTGGAAGGATACATCTCATCAATATGCTTTAATGTGTGCAAGTAGTTAGCAGGGGAAAGCGTTAAAACACGAGTCTGGTTTGCTACTAGGATCATCTAATCTGTTGGTGTCTTCTCTCTTCAGTACCTGTAGCTACGCATGAATATTTTCCCATCCACAGCGGTGAAGTGCAGTACGTGCTCTAAACCTGCCAGGCGGACTGCAGGCACAGTGGGACCTCGGAAGAAGTCTGATGGGATGGGAAAGTGAAGAGGAGCCAGTATAAGAACATCAATGACGATCACAATTTTCACCTAAAACAAATCTATTGTCCTGAGTGTGTACCGATGAGCAGACTCTTCAGACGTTTGTACTCGTTGTCCAAATCGAAAGCGTCACCTGCAAACGCAAGCATTGGTTTGGTTCCCTCCGGACATTTGCTAGCCTGCAGAAATAAAACAAAGGGTTTGTATTAATGCATACCCTCATACGTTCCTGGAATGGATTTACAGAGCAGTTCTGATCAGACTGCAAACAAATTGCCATCTGAAGGTGGAAGTCATGAGCGCTTCCTGTTCAGACAGGTTGCGACAACGGCCCGAAATAAACACAGTCATAGCAACAACACGCATGCATGATACTGCAGGAAATGAACCTGACCAGGAGTAAAAGTAAAACAGTTTATTATTGAATACAGACGGTACCTTGATGTCGCTCAGGGAGACGTACTTCTCGATCCCGAGTTCAATCATATCGAGTACGTGGTAGTCAAACAGACGACCTGCCGACAAAGCAAAAGAAAACAATGACACACAATCTTGTGTCCTAACTGTGCTGGAAAGTAACAGTTGACAGTTTTAATACATGTTTGTTTATCAGTTTTTAATAGGATTATGGTGACATTGGGTTTGAACTAGGCAACATGGAGGCTGACTAGACCCTTTATGATCCACATGTGCTCCTTATTACCACATAACAAACCTTGACAGTGTGTGTTTGTGTGTTGGAAATTTACCAAATATGAGGTTGTTGGGTCGTTTCTTGTTGTGGGAGCCAAACAGAAACAGAGAGCAGTCGGACTTCTTGGAGAAAAATTCCTGATATAGAATGGAAATGCAAAAGGGTGAACCCGGAGAACAAGCAAGCATTTGTTATTGCAATGAAGTGTTTGGGTATGTGAGGCTTCTTCTTAACGTACCAGGGAGGTTGAATCCTCAAATGGACGGGTTATGTTCTTCCTGAAAAGAAAAGTCAGATCTTATCCACCGCAGATATCAGAAACAACAAGGGAATTGGCAGTGCTGAGATGAATGTCAAACACGGTTTATTGCAGTTCAATTCAGCCTTTAGTCTGTTGGATTACACAGTAAATGTTACCCTGCCTCCCAAGTGATCCGAAAACAAGTATGAATGCACCCACAACATATTGAGATCTGATCACTCAGACCACATTTACAGATTTCTGGGCCATATTGAAGCACCAACTACTCAACGGATGTCCCGTGTTTAAGCGGAACTACGTACTCGTCAGCACATGAACAGCTGCCGTGTATTTCGAGTCTGTCAAACATCTTGGGGCAATCTGGTTTTACTGGAACACGCCAAGACATTAAACCAGTCTGTATCGTTTTGATATTTTGTCTTCTGTTTTCATTTTCCAACTGACGAAGCATGGACAGTATCTCTGTATCTAGCTGGTGAAGGATGGAACTACGAGTTGCTGATGAAACACGATAGCAAACTGTGCGCTTCTCTCTCTCTCTCGTGCTAAAAGTCAATCTAGCTCACCCAGCGAGCAGCATAAAGAAATAATAATCCAGCCTGATCAACCAATCAAGACACTCTTTCCTTAGGTAGAAGACAACATCTTGCATGTTTTTGGCATATACAGCAGGGAAGTAAGATATAATCACTAGCGATTACAAAAGACTCGGGTGGTGAGGCATTATAATATCTGGTGACCAGGTCTGAACAGGACCCTGTCCACCCGCTTGGTTATAGGCTATAAATATCAACACCACATTTTATTTGTATAAATGCTCACATTACTTCTAAGCTGTGAGTAAATACCTAGGCTAAGTGAATGCACATGTGATGTACTTGATTCTAAAAATGATGCCACAGGATATGGGAATGACCGTATACATTATTTGTAATGAAGATAAGCAGTTTTAATAGAATTGCAAAATGTAAACTTATGAAAAAGCATTTGGCTTACAAGAAGGGGAAACAACAATATACATAACAAAACTCTTGTTTTGCCCCAGCCAAACGAAACGAGGTTACATTGATCACTTTATGAAAAAATAAAAATAACTTACTTCTTGTACAGCACAGCACCAGGTTTCTTCAGGGAATACTGTAAGAAAGAAGCTGAATGAAGCTGCAAAATCTATAGGCTGTCAATACTACGGGGAAGTTTAGAGGCAAAGGGTTAGAATTAGCCATCCAGATCATGACCTCCCTGTCAGTTCAAGCTTATGGACTGATAAGCAACTGCCAGTCCAGCTAATATAAATTCAGATAAACTAAAAAGTTAAATAGTTATCAAATGATAGCAGACAGGTTATGAGATTGCATTTCATCCAATGCGTTCTGCTTCTTTTGCTCTCTACATGGACTGTTTATCTGCATGGAGCCAAATCCCACTCAAACTTGATTAATCAGCACTACTTGTGCTAAAAAAGCATGTTTATAAAACACAATTGCGTTACAGGAGAACTACTGAGACTGATTAGAATGATGCTCACACTTAACTTAAAACCAATACCGTATAACATACTGTATACTCAGACGGACACATTCAAGCCTCTTCTGTACTATTGTGTAATACAAGCTGATCTAATGTGAGGTACAGTGGAAATCTAATAACCAGAATGTTACACGTTTGATTTCCGGCTTCTCCAGAGAGTGCCGAAGTGTCATTGAAACCGTGATTGCTCCTCAAACACAGGTTGGCTGCTTGCAATGGAGCCCCCACCCTCAGTGTATGAATATTTTCGTGATAGGGTAAACTTTGTAAAGGCTTAACCTACGGTTAAGACAGAAAGGCACTATTTATACACCCTATTTATTTTATTTACTTAGATTGAAAATTCCACGTCACAATGGGTAAGCCTCTATTCTACATTTGTCAATTACAGCGACAATAAGAAGACAGCTATGAAGTTACTTTGCCAATAACAATCTATTAAACAGAGTGACAAGGTGAGCTTAAATACACAGTGTGATGTGGTAGTTGATACATGACATAGAACCTTCATCTGGTGTATATCTGTGTGAAGAAGTCTGAAGGTCTTCCTCAGTGGGTGCATCATCAGATTACTTACTATGTCTTTCAGGGCCTGGGTGACGGTTAGACTGGTGTTCCCCCCCTTCATGATCATAGCAGTCTTCCCATCCTCACTCAGCTTGGGTGCTCTGCTGTCCAAGAAGCGCTTGGAGCGCTTCGTCTTGGGTTTTCTGGAACACAAACACATGAAAAGATGTGACACTGCCTCTAGATGAAGGGGTCAGTAATCTGAAGGGAATAACACACTACCAGAAGAGACCAGATCAGGCATTGACCAGGAACAAATATTAAAACAGATGCCCATCTGCTCAACATACCGTCATACCGTGAGCAATACCCGAGCTAACGGTGGCTGATAGACATGTAGCTATGCTAACGGGCGAAGTTCGCTCTAAGAGCATTAAACATTCAGGAGAATACATAAACACACAGATAGACAGTGAGTTCCCAGTTAGCTAATAGCTAAACTTACATTATACCGTCCGACTGCGTCATTTTCGAGTCTTTCCTCGTGTTTCCAGTTGCGACTCACGTTGCCGAACGACGACACGTGATTTGAAGTACCGGAAGACAACACCGGACGATGCGCCTGCGTCACTGCTGCTGCAAGGCATTGTGGGGCGGCATGACCGCCTTTCCTTCGGTCAAGGATGTAGAACCAAAAATTACAGCTCAAAGGTTAAATAAATAGTAAATAAAACGTTTTTTTTCTCTCAACATTTATTTATTATTTACTTATTTCTGTATTTAGTGACAGTTAAATCACATATCTTACTTATCCATTGACATGTAAAATCACTGCTCTTAATATTTACTGCAATACTGTGTGTGCTGTACAAGGTGCAACACCTCTATGTGTCTAATCTAACAATTAAAGCCTCTTTATTAAATGAGTGCTCAAAGTTAAGTTGACAAAGCAGCACAAGAGTTTTCTTGTCAGGGGACATTAGTTGTTTACCTCCTGTGGATCTTTGGGAGCTCATACATAGCTTTAACCAATCAAAATTAAGCACAGAATAGCAAATGAATGAATAAAAAGGGCATTTCTGTAAATATTTGTAACATATTGATATTTTATTTGTCACATTTAGTCATTAATGTTGAGGCTGTTTATGTATATAATTGAATATTGGCTCAGCACACATGATCATTAGTTCAATCAGGTGAGACAAGTGTATGACTTGAACATGAATTTGTTTATTGTGACAAGATATGTGATGATTAGCCTTCATGAGGAGAGTATATGGCGCTTGGACTCCATGGGGAGGTTTGAAGTCGTAGATGACTGTCCTGAGTGGTGGTGAGAGTGCACGTCAGCAGTATGAGAGAACTGGAAGCTGAACATAATATGTTTTCCCTCAGCTTCCAGTCCTCTCATCTGCCCGTATCTCAAAATAGAACGTTGCGACATCCCACATATTTTGAGAGTACTCAAGTCTTTTCAACCTCATGTAAAGTATAACAACAGAAGCACATAGTGTCATTTGCTTCATGAAGATAAAATATGACATTAAATGTAATTATTATTATTATTATTATTATAATAAAAGTACACAACATTATTAACTTCCTGGTCATGGAAACAAGTCTTGCAGCCGTTTGAGTCCAGCAACACTGCTGGGGCAAGCAAACGTGTCTGCTGAATGCAGTGTGATGCTGCACGCTGTATTTTACTGAGATACATTCAGGTGTTGGTTGAGCTGACATTAAATAGTAAATGAGTTGGTACAAAAACAACTGTGTAACGTCTTACAATCCCGGTTTGTACATTGTACCTGTTGTATGCCAAAAATTCCTTTTAAAACTGCGCAAGCATTCCGAACATTTAAAACATGTTTAAACCACAATTCAAATATCATGTTGTATTTGAAAGTATACTGGGATTAACCTAATGAAATACAGCGATATATAAAATTGATAACATGAATGCAACCGAGGCAGTGATAGACGGTGACAGTACAGTCCAGGAACAATGACGGAGGTCTCATCAGTTGACTGTTGCCTTCATGCATTCCTCCTGAGGACCAGAGATCACACTGATCACCTCCAACCGTAACTTGAAACCTGGAGGATGAGACGGCGTAATGGTGTAACTGAGGTGGGTATTTTCAAAAAGTGAGGAACAAATTAGGATTAGAGCCCATGGATGTGCTCAATATAAGGGTTCAACCAGCTTTTTGAGGGTAGAAATCTTCTATAACCAACGTTGGAATCGTTTGTCGTAGAAACAAACTTTAAATTTCTCCACTATCCGAGGTCATTTGTTTGGTGCCTTTCTGTCTCCCATGAAACACCTGATGTTTAACACTTGGTGAAACAAACAACTCAGAATAGGAACAAACGTCACATCCAGGCTTCTCCATGACCTCTTTCCAGACTTGTCTATGACGAATCCGCACAAACGTTAGTCATGGAGTCCCTCATGGTTCTGTCGTGGAGTTTTAAACTTCCATTGTCATGCAGATGACTCTCAATTCTATATGTCACTGAAGCCGGATGAAACTGATCACCTTGCTGAGCTTCAAGCGAGGACATATGACACCCTAAATCTTCTTCCCTGTCATAGACTTCCAATGGACCAGAATACTTAGTGGTTAATCTACGCCAACAAATTCTGTGTAACATCCCAACAGGGCACGTTTGAAGCAGTAGAAGCAAACCTCACCTGAGCCCGAGATGAGCTCCTACTCTACTACGAGTGCAGCCACCGACACGCCAACACTGCGAAGAGGAGCTTTATTACAGCCCCTATTTGATCCTGCCTTAACCCCACTGTCAGTGGCTGCTGGATGCCTCGGATATGTTGCAAATCTTCTACCTTAACAAGAAACTCCAGGACCAGATGCAGTATCAAACCTATTTGAACCACATCATCTCCTAAGGCTCTGTTAGGATTTTATATTCATATAGTTATGTTTAGTATGTACGTTTTTACCACCCTCTTAAAGGGCCCATAATATGAAAAAAAAAATCACTTTTACTATGATTTGGGGTTTTATCTTGTGTCTCTGGTGCCTCCACACTAGGGTTGCAAAATTCCAAGTTGGAAACTTTCCATGGGAATTAACGAGAATTTATGGGAATTAACAGGAATTTATGGGAATAAACAGGAATGAACCGGAAATTGACTAAATTATATATATTATATATATATTAGCATAATCCTGACTAAAACAACCAGATTTTATTCAGGAACTGTTGAATATCTATGCTATTCCTCAATCACATGCATATAGCACACTGCATGCACTGTGCATTCCTCCATCACTTGCACAGATGATTTCTAGAATCTGGACCACACTGTTGAACCAGAGCACCAGACTATTGAAGCCACACATTTGAGCCTGTGGACTGCACAAAGTGAAGTAAGTCTTGATGATATTATGTGGAAATATGAATATATTATTAAATTTGATGTATGGTACTAATGTTGAACCTACAAATATCACATACATGTATTCATACAGTAGATAGCTAGCTGATGAGTTAGTTGCCAAATAAGCTAAAGCTAGCATCGCCTCATAGATGGTAAATTAATAAGCCAAGAAGATGGTTGCATTGTCTCATATGTTTTCTCTAGTTTCACCAGAGATTTGGGGTCATAACAGGAGCTGCTGTTCATCTTTCAGTTCTGGAAGGTCTTTCGTTCCCTCTGTGCCACTGTTAGTCTCCAGCAGCATCCCTGAATTAAATGGACCGTCAGAACGTCTTCACCAGGAGTTAGAGCTGGTACTGTGATGCCTGGTGTCCTACGACCAAGACACCTGGAACAAGCAACTGATTTTGGTTGAGCATGCTCACAACATTTTGCTCTGCTCTGCCACTTAATTGTTCCTTTTTTTATCTGCATATTAAACGACTTTGTTCCCAGACCTGGAGCAGAGGGTCAGCGTCCCATCATGCCACGCCTTTGTACGGAACTGCCGGGAACAACCTTATCTTGCTGTCCTCAGGAGTTAGACCCGATGTAAAAGGTTAGCTGATTGCTCTGCACCCCTGCATCCATCCACCAACCTGTCTGGTTCTCCCTCTGGGACGTCCCCTGCAGGAGGATCCCGTAAGCTGGTTCCTTGGTCTGTTGGACCAGTCCCAGTCTGTAAGGCAGTCAAAGCAGATGTTGTTAGTTACTGCATGCAGCTCTCTAATTCCAGGTAGGGAGAAGTCATTGAGTTCAGTAGAGTCTGTGCCATACAGTCTATGCAAGCTCCTGCATGTTGGTGTGCAGTGGCTGATAATTAGAAACCATCTTCAAACCCTATAATTTCCTTGGAGACCATCATCTTGAGACACTAGAAATGTTTGTCCCTGGACTATTCAGCTGCACTTTAATCAGCAACTGTACAGACCTATGAACACATCATTACTCCCTCGCCTACATACACAAATAAAACATAGGCAGTATGTGATCCCAAACATCTGCACAAAACTACTGACTCAGTTTGAGTCAGATGGGTTGCAGGCATGAGTGTTGAACAAGTTTTTATGCCTCTGGAGCTCAGATTTAGTACCTTTGCCTCTGCTCTGAGAAATATCAGTACAATCAATGTCCACCAGATGGCAGAATGTCCCACAGAATGACGAGGAAAGGATGGTCACAGGAGGAGTCGGTGCCTCTGCTGAGGGAAACTCTGGGACTGGGTGAAAGGTTGTGAGTAAATGATTTCACCTCAGATAATGATCCATCTTAAAGACAAAGGAACACTCCAATAAACTACAGAACAGGGACATCAGTAGAACAACATAATCTATCAATTAAAGCCTCTTTATGAAACGAGTGCTCAAAGTTAAGTCAACAAAGCAGCACAAGAGTCTTCTCGTCAGGGGACATTAGTCGTTCACCTCAGTGGATCTTTGGGAGCTCATAAAAAATAAATCGACCCTGATGATGTTAACGGGTTATAGCTGTCGGTTGCTTGGAGACCACAAAGTGTCAACAAAAACTCCTTATTACACGAGCTACTTACTCTTTACTTTGCGCCTACCTTTCATTAGCAGTACATGAATGTTATGGATGGATCTACAGCACCGGAATGTTGTTGTTTGATAGATTTTGAATAATATTTGCCTGTCTAAGGTATTAGGGATTATTGCTGCGATCTAAATGACTTCATATGATTTACTATGATTAACCACTGGACACCAGAATCCACTAAATATTTTAACTATGTTGCAATGGATTATAAACCATTTAATAACGTTTCTCTCTGCCTATGAACTCCAGCAGTGTGCAGCCAGGTGTGTTCGGAGTCAACTCAAGTTTTTTTGGGTTGTTTTATTTTGTCAGCAAATGTGTGATATTAACTTCCACATCAGTGAGATGATGCCACAGGTTTATATCGTTTCATCTGCTGTGCTTTAAGTGTGGTCTTTGATATAAACAATAAAATAACCATGATAATATTCAGTCCTCTGGACAAAACATACCTTCTAACTGGAAATGCACTTGCCGGTTGTTATGTTATGTTCAATGGATCCAACCTAAATTGAATGTTCTTCCTTGAACCTGCTTGGTAGTTTGTTTAATCCTGCTAACACACAAACTGAAGGGGAAACTGAACGCCAATGACGAAGGTGAACCAAAGAAAAAAAACACTTTGAAATTCCACAGATAGTATTTTATTTTTAGCATCAAGCTCGTAGCACAGATATATTTAGCACATCTTGACCATCCAAAGAACAGCAAAAGAAAGAATTAGAACAGCAAAGTTTCTCCGTCAGCACATCCCGATACATCCTGTAACTGCACCTTGTTCAGGAGAGGCTCTAAGAAAACGTTCCTGTGGAGCCTGAGTGGAAGATTGACAAAGGAAAGTCTGGGTAGGGGGGGTGGAGTGGGGGGGGGGGGGGGGGGG
>CAAKHC010008937.1:0-13925 GCA_901007825.1 Macroramphosus scolopax | reverse complement strand
CGGCGGGGGGGGGGGGGGGGGGGGGGGGGGGGGGGGGGGGGGGGGGGGGGGGGGGGGGGGGGGGGGGGGGGGGGGGGGGGGGGGGATTCATTTTAAGCCTTTTGGCCTTACAACCAAACTCTGTGGACTAATCAGCTGCAAAACATTTATCTAATAGTGCAACACTAAACAGCAAGTATGGCATTTGTCTTATGAGAAACTCTTGACGATTAGAATTGTCAAAAGCTTTTCACAATTTTTACATTCAGTTAGAGACAAAAGGTTGGCTTTTATTTTCATACCATGAGAAAATGTTTGTTTAAAGTGCATTTTCAATTATTAATGGTCCACACCAATTGTCACATTGTAAAGCAAATCGCTGGTCAAATTTGTAACATTAAACTGGACTCGCTGAGGGAGGAGAGTTCATTTAGAGGCAGACGGATCTGAGCATGTCAGGGCCCTAGCTTAGTGGGGGCGGAAGCCTTGTCTGTGTGGGATGAGGGGGGAGACCTGCAGGAAGGGGCCGGTGGACTGGGCACAGGTGGGCAGTCTCAAACGGAGCGTGTTTAATTCCTCTACATGCACTTCAAGATCACAGCAAGAGTGAGCTAGGATATCGAAACAGAGAAAAGAGCTTTCATGCAAGAGGTCTAAGTCACAGATACAATAATGCAAACAACTTAAACTCGAAGTTGAACTGGAGGTGGCGACCTTGCCAGCATCCGGAGAATCTGGATGACAGCAGAAGGAAAGGAGGGAGGAGGAAGAGAAACTTTCTACTGGAAGCCAGCTGCAGAGGGGGAACCCTGAGCAGCCACCTTTTTTACGCCTTTTCTTCTTCATCCTCAACCCTCAGCTCTTCTGGTTCTGCTGGCAGTTCTTGGCATAACTTGTGAAGACAAAATTGTAATCGTTGAATTGAGCCAGCTGGCGGTCGAGACGCTTGTAGCCATCCATTTTCTGAGCAGAAGAAAAGACACTGCGACATTTCGAGCTCTGGATGAAAACAGGAAAAGGGCAAACAATTAGTGGGACAATTACATAAATAGCACTGAAAGGTAGCGAGTGTTTGGTTGTGTTTTACGTACCTGATTTACAAACAGCGTAGTCACAAATTTTCCTGGCTTGAACACATCCACCACCTTACTGACAAGGTCATCGTACGACGTCTGGGAGAGGTTGGTTTCGAAGCTGACATAGGAGAACTCTGGCTCTGGGGTGATGTGGATGGTCCAGTAAGTTCCCTGCACAAAGCAACAAGCAGAGCCACATTGAAAATTAAAAAAAAAAAAAGAAAGCTAGGCAGGACAGGTGGGGCAGAGGATGAGGAGGCACTCACATCAGTCTTCATTCCATTCATTGAGTATCCACAAGGGTTGAACATTGTGGCGTCAATCACAGAACCTGGTATCAGGTCACGAATTCCACTCATCTGTAAGTGAAGACCAAAAACATTAAAAGCTATTCACCATTTTCTTTCAGCTTCCCTTTAGTGTGTATTCCAGGCTAACCATGTGTGCTGATGATCCGACGGGTTCTGAATGGATCTACATATTCTGGCCTCGAGTCCACCGAGACGTACGCAGACTAACTGCCTTACTGAGGACGAGGACAACCCGAGGTGGACGGGCAGTCCACACATTTTACTTTAGAAGTTTCTGAGCTTTTGTGTAAACAGTCACCTCTTATCGATGAGACGAGTTTGTCTTTCAACGACTTAAGAATTAACGTCTAACGTCTGGCCAAACTGGTTCTGAACAAATCTAAACGCGTTTGCTGAAGGGCCTCTAATGAATGTCTGTTTAGACAAAGCACCACATGTTACTTTAAAAGATCTGCTTACACGAGTGACATCACTTGCAGAAACACCATCTTTCGTATAGAACTGGTCCATAATGGCTGGATCGAGGTCACTCATCAGAACTTCCAGCGTCTGATCCGCATACTTGTTCTCCCAGTACTCTGGTAAGTCCAGAGTAAACAGGTACCTGGTGGGTGACAGGGTGAGTGGACATGATTCTACAAGATAAACAAATGAATTTAAAATGTCAACTAGAACTTTCTCTTTGTTTGTAGTTTACATATCGACTGACTTGACATATTGTATATTTAACGGTCGACCGCCGTGTGTTCTTACCAGCAGTCAGAGTTCAAACGTCCCATACAGTAGGCTGCACCATCTGGAGCCAGGTCAGAAGCAGATTCAGTGTCAGTTTTCCTGAAGGCTAACATTTGCATGAAATCATGTGGTTGCAAGATAAAGAAAGGAATGAGAAAATAAACCTTTTTCGTGTGACATACTTGGGAAAATCTGGCTGAGAAAGTCCACTTCCTCTTGGAAGTTTCGATGAGGGAACTCTTGATGGGTTGGCTTCATAAAGTTCTTGCGGGAGTAGAAGAAATTCTGCAGCACATGAAAAACAACAGATGAATACCATGATCAGACTGGAAACATGCAACTGTGGGAAGCAGCTACATTTGACAGAATATCAAGCAGTGTTCTTGTGCACATGATGTCATCTGTGCACGCGTCTCACCTCGATGGCATCGAACCCGCAGTACTCCCTGGCGAGTTCCAGCAGAGGCACCAGTGCTTGCAGTAAGAGGGTGGTTCCACATGTCTTCAAAATGAAACGTCTCTTGGAGACAAACATGCTACTCTCACTGTGAACGGACAAAAGCCAAAAAGGAGGGTAAACATTTAGGCAGTTTGATATTATTTGGCATTGTTCAAAAAGCTATGACAGACTATTGGCTGCTTTAACACTCTTAAAATATAGACCTGGATGTTCAAACAAACAGCTGAGCTAACAACCATCCCTGGCTGTCATGCGACGTGTTTTTATCGATTCCGACTTGCTACTTGCTGCAACAGTCGGCATCATGCTGGTTTCTACTCGTCTGATATCAGTTGCAGTATCAATACAATTGTTACTGATGTATTAATAAGGGCTGCAGTGAGTAAGTAGGGGTTCTTTGCACCATGTGCCCCTTTTAGATGCTCTTGAATCTAATTTAGACAGTGAGGATTATGTGACATGAAAGTGCCTGCTGCACTGTCTCGTCACCCGAGAGACTTACAGGTGACTGCAGTCTAATCCGGCTGCCTTCAAAATCACAGGAAATACAGGAGACATTCCAACAAGTTCAAACTCTCACCTGAGTATATAAGCTTCCTGCTTGTCGGTCTTTGTCACACTTATGATCAAACAGTGCACATTCTCCAGAAGTTTGTCCCACTCAAACCTGCAAGGTAAAACAAGACAAGGGCAACGGTTAGCATTTGGGTACAGATTAATATTTTGATGTTGGAAGACTGAAGAGAGCCAACAGGAGTAAGTTCCTTGCTACAGAGGGCAGGGTCATGTGGATTTCAGTGGTGTGAATGGGGGCGTTAGTTCATCACTACAGGGGAAATGAAGACGCTGCGGCAGAAAGCAGTTGCGAACAGTCAATGTACTTACTGACGATGAATAAATCAAGCTTCCATTTACCTCCCGATTTCACACAAAAGAAAATTTAATCTAAGCCATGGAACGCCACCGCTAATACACGCTTCCACACAAGGAATAACGAGTAAACGCGGCTTCCCATAACTCATGTTACGAAATATCAGCGCTCACGTTTCCCCAGGGAACCGTTGTAGCGCGCCAACCCCGGCCCAAATGCCATCGCAACCACAAAACACACTGATACACAAGATATGGGCCAGTTACACAAACGTATTTAAGATAACACGTGCTGTCATCAAATGGCAATAGGTGATGTCGTTTTCACTGTTTGGTATAGCAGCTTGCGCAATTGGAGCATATTTGAATAACAAGTGCAAGAAACATGCAGAGTTGCAATTTAATCTGTGAGATTTACAGACGTGTGCTTACAACTTCTGTGGATGGTATAAGGTACTGACAGCTGAGGAACACATCCAGTACCCATCATGCTTGATGAAGTAAACAGAAGCTGCTGTGTAATACAACTAGTTTTAATCTGCCTCAGATAAGATTCATGACTGACCGGATACTGATTAGTGCCAAAAAAAACCTTTAGGAGTTTTGGCCTCAAGACTTGTGACAAAAAATCCCCGCACCCGGAGGCTGATGGTAATTTGCACATGCACAATAAACTTAATGTGCCTCGCCAGCAGCTGCACTGTCTTAAGTAATATGGGCATAATGGGATTTTGCAGCTGCTTTTTAAGGCATGGTCACCACACAGATGACTTGAGTAAGTTGGTTTGCTTTTTAAACATTTAAATTGGTGTGTCTCACTATTGTCCAGGCATCTTAATATTTGTAGTCATAAAAGTCATTTTCGGGACATCAGAAAAACACTTGACTGCTCGTGTTTGTGATAACAGCGCACCTAGTAGCCTCTCGTTTTCCGTCTTTTAATTGTCTGAAGTAACTATGCACCATACATGTTCCCGACAACTGTTTGTGAAGTTGCTGCAATGTTCAGACCTGTCGTGGTTGTAATGGTTTCAACAATTTGCAAGGTTAAAACCCTAAAACTTAATTCAACGACTGCTAGAATTATATCACTATAATGTAAAAGGACTGAGGTTACTTCCTATTCATACGAACAAGTCCTACAGGTATGTCGGTCTAGCCAGAATAGTGACTCAGAGCTGCTGCTACAACGTACCGGCTCCAAACCAGAGGTTCGTTACTAGAGACCCAAGTCACCTCCCATTTCAGTGTGAAATGTACACCACAGGCTATTTCGGGTGCCTCAGTAGGATCAGACTTTCCCTGGAGTAACACTGGTCTCCAGGAACGGACCAGATTAAACCGCCAAATACTACAACAGAGTTAAACCATATAAATGGTTAACCAAGACTACAGCGGAGCAGTGACATGAAATCAAATTGATAGTCATTTATAATTAACATTTAGCAGCAGAGTCATGGGAACTGAAGAACAAGTTTAAGTGTATAAATATAATGGCTGTGAAGGAAAGTTGCCTAATCAAATCTCTAGACGCAAACTGTAATAGGCTTTAGGGAAGACAAGAACAAGGGTGAGGGGGTAAAGTGAGCGCACTCAACGTTTGTGAATCAGATGCCCTTGTGGACTTATTTGGAAATTGGCTGACAGCCAGCCAGCCTGATCCACTGACACTGTCCCTGAGCCGTTAATCTGCCCTGTGGCTGTAAATTAATGCCGCTTCTCATTCACCTGACTGGCCTAAACAAACCTCTCTGATCTGGTAAATGACCACAACACTCAGAATGCACAAAGGCATTGGCAGGTGAAAGTAGTGTTGTACACCGTCAGAAGGCTGAACGCTGGACAGGTTGGACTCAACTTGAAATGTCTTTTGAAGCAGGATTGAGAATGTGCTCAGGAGGAGGGTGAGAATCTCCAACCAGCTGTTGTCATTGTAAATCAATCTTCAGACTCACTCCTTCCTCACAAGTATTCTCCAAACCAACCAGGGGTCTCTTACAATATGTATTACTTGGTGAAATGGCTAACTTATATAACTTCTATCCATTTCATGACTGAGTGGTCCTGTTTGCTGCATGTCTAATGTTTGAGGCAGTTAGAGAGTTTGTAGTCTTTAAAAGGGCAAAGGTCGTAGGCCTTTCTAATCAGCCACATATTGATCTGAATGTCCCATCACTCAGACATATCCTTTTCCATTAATGCAGGCAAGCAAATCGCAGTAGCAAGACCCTCTAACCAATCAGAGGACCTGGGAGGGGAGTGCAAACATGACTAGAAACGTGACCGATCCGAAATAAGTGTTGGTCAAGAGGCAATTTCTTCCAACATGTTGGGGCTGCTAAGCATGGCAAGTGCGCCCTATACGATCTACAACGAAACTTTAAAAAGCCCTCAAACAAGTTAGGATCTCCTCCCAAAGCTCTGATGAGTCAGTAGTTAGTCATGTGTATTATGACTGAGAACTTGCGATCCAAGTTAGCCTTTTCGGACACCAAATCTGCAGTGAAGTTTCCAGCAAACCAAATGCCACCTGACTAAGATTTAAATGATTTGTCTTTAGTATTTGTGAAGTTTCGTACGTTGCTGGCCAGAGGGTCGAATACCGAAGCAACACGCGGTGACGACGGGCGACCACATGCTTGGCATCTTGAGTGAGGCCCAATCCTTGTTGAGTGACGCAGGAAAAAATAACTTTCACTTACACAGCAGAAACATCCTTAGATCAAACCTCGGTTAAACTCCTTACACAGGCTGTTGTGTTTTAGCCCTGTGATGTAATTAAATTAAACGACGCACAAACACCAGTGTGGGCCGCAGCGATGGGGTTAAATCAAGGAACAAACACGCCTCATGTTGGCTTCAAAGTGCGCTCAAACATGAAGCAAATGTAAGTTCAAACTTGTCCAACAGAGGAACAACATTTCGAAGTCTTACAATAATAAAATTAAAAGCAGGCCTCGGGTAATATCTGACTGTTTTCCTCCAATAGCTAGCTACACTAGCTAGCTTCAACGGGGTTAAAATTACACCCAATGTCAAGATGGCTTTCTAAGTAATGTTGCCATTGGTCTGTCGCTTATCGAAGCACTATTGGGGCATTATTAATATCTTATATTGTTAATGTAAAGTTACTATAAATGTAATCGGCTAATGAATGACTCAGCTCACAAATACAACTGTAAAGGGGGAGGTGGCCATTTTCGAGTGACGGTATTAGCTAACTTGCTGCGTGGGCTAACGTTACGGTGGTCTTCCTGTCTGGCTAACTATGAATGAAATTATAGTTTTCAAAACAAACTAATGATCGGAAAACATTTTAACACTTGTAACAGATTTGACATGTCACGCATAAACAAACAAATGGCCGGGCTCTATGCTAACGTTGTGCTGCTGAGGACTAACACGACACCTGATACATTCGACGTCCCTAATGTCACAAACCTTGGTATGGTTCGGAGGTCCCCGGTTCCTTTGGTCTCATCCTGCCGAGAGAACCACACTTCCAACAGTTTCTCAGTCCCCTCGAAGAAATGTGCACCGTTATCTTCCATCATGAGACAACAGACACCCAACAAAAATATTAAACGTCGTTTATAACGTTCTCGGCTTAATTAATCCTTATTCGATCAGTTATAATTTATTAAGTACAGTCCTTTAAACAATCCAGGTGTTGATTTTCTTGAGTTACCGTCTTCCCTTTTGCAGAGAATACCGTTAGCGAGTGCTAGCTAATATCGCCAGCCATACTGTGTACAGCACTGACTGGCAATGGCGCGGTGCCTTTATATCAGAAACCGCACTGACGTCACTGTCCCGTTTGGCCAATCCACTAGCCGGGCTATAGCTCGTGACGTGCGATTGGCCCGGGAGCCTGTCAATCGCAGCAGGAACAGGGGCTTCATCACGTGACAGCATACAAGTCAGACAAAATCAATGCAGCTTGCTTATGTCTTGTTTAATATATATTAATTATCAGATACATTGACTATTTTAGACATAACATACAATGCACAAATTAATTATCTTAAAAGTGATTTAACACTTCAATGTGAGTCAATGTAAGATAATTATGACGGCTAATAGTTTTAATATACAAAGACAATTAAATATATATGCTAAATGTATACTTGTTCGGTCATTGAACAGTGAAGAGGCATATTTTTCTGTTCTCATAAATGATATGCCTTTGTATTTTATTTCCTTGCAGAACATTTAGTACTCAATTGTTACTACCCCATGATATACACAAATGTCAATACTTGAATTAATCAATGTCAAACAAGCTCACTACTTCCACAACGTAAAACATTTCAAGTGTAGTTGAAGAAAATATCATGTCTTCATATTTTAGTGACCACATAATGCACCAATGTAATTTCACAAGTCAGCCCATTTTAGCAACGAATCACAATGACATGGTACGCATTTGTGCTACTTGCATTAACATTTATAAGATGTGTTAAGCAATCTTAGATTTTATATTGTACACGTGGTCGGACATGAAAACACAGGAGTATGCTTCTCTGTAAACCTCCAATGTATTTGTCACACTACCCGCATAATAATTTGTACACCTGTTTAAAACCATTAACCGTTCAGAGAGCAGAGCAATACGTAAATGTGCCTATAACGTGTAAATTTTCAGCGGTTTGTACATGTAAACAACCACTGCCAGAATTTTGGAAGAACGTTCATGAGTACGCAAAGTGCAACAAACCACAGCGAGAAACGCGGGTTGTAGTTTCTTATACATCCGCTTATGATCTGGCGAACGGCGGCGCCTGTTCAAAGAAACTACTTTACCCATCAAGCTTTGTGCGCCAATTAGAAACGTCAACGAGCCAGTGAACATTAAGCGGAGCAGACCAAAATCCCAAACAAGGAAATGGTGGGGGAATAAACCGACCAGATTATTTAATTAATGCATGTAATAATTAATATTTTATTTTATTGTAAATTAAGACGTATTTATGGGTTAAAATGGATTACGACTTCAAAACAAAGCTGGCGGCCGAGAGAGAGAGAGTAGAAGATCTGTTCGAATATGAAGGTTGCAAAGTGGGTCGAGGCACCTACGGGCACGTTTATAAAGCTAAGCGCAAAGACGGGTAAGATAACCGTGAACGTTATTGTTTGTATTGACACACAGCTGAGCAAAGGATGCATTTTATCAACACACACTTCGCTTGTGTTTTGAACGGGGCGTTAGATTTGTACCTGACCAAAACGATAGCCCGTGTCTCTGTGTTTTTGTTTTCATGTAACGCACTCACTCACCAGCGGCCCCCCCTTTCCTCCTCCCCCTGCTCCTCTTCCCACCTCCCAATACAACACAGTAAAGCCGCGTTTCTGTTTATATTTGACAAGTCTTCATCACTGTGGCGATGAGGACAGCTTTCTCTTTATGTTTTTAAGCGCACGGCAGGGCGCTGCTATCGTCGTTTCACGCGATAGCAGCGTTTCAGCGGCTCTTCTTGGCCAGGCTTCTCCCCCATTTTCGACACTGAACTGCCAAACTTTTTTTTTAAGCTCACAGTTGAATGGGGTTGTTACTTCTCTTTCCAATTGCATGTGACAATGCACATGTGAATTAATTGTTTGTAAAAGCAAGAATACTGCATGTCCTCACAGTCCAACTATGCCAGCTGCATCAGTTCTTCTGGCTGAAGATGGTAAATCCCCTGTTGAAAAATACTTGGCAGTGTAATTATGTTTAATACGATTGCCAAACTTAGGTTGTACAATCTGACATGAAAGCATGGAAGGCAAATGAAATATAAGACGTGCCCTTATCATAAGGAAAGCAGATTAAGTCTTGCTTTCTTTCTGCCTTGCAGATGACACATTTAATATCTTTGTTCTTCTAAGTGCTGGTAAAACAAACAAAGGAATCCAAATTCTTATTTCACTAATTCAACATCCTATATTTGTTTTATTGCCCACATTTGGAACCTCATTACAGGATTCAGGTATTTCACAGAGGACACAGTTTCTTCATCCCTGCTGTTATGAACTCGTAGTAAAACCAGAGTATATGTTTGCTAGAATTATATGATTGAATCGGGACAGCAGGAGAGATGTGATGAATTGCAGGTGTGAAACTTATCGGTCCTACTGTTTCCTAACAGCCCAGTTCCCAGAATAAATGTTGGAAATGTATATTTCTGTAAAACTATTTGTTTTTCAACCAAAAACAATGTTACATATCAATATGTCTGACAGGAGCAAAGGCGGTAATGTGATGATGTGAATAGTGGTAAAGTCTGCATCAGGAGTGTGAGGGTGGTGGAGAGCGAATCCAACTCTAACCAAGTGCTTCTCGTGCCTAAACATAACCAGACCTAAACAGTAGTGTTGACATATCATAAAACAACATTATTTCTAAGGAGTGATTTTCACCTCAACATGCCGTATTCAAATCATACGTGTCTACGATTTGCGGAAAACTAAAATCCAAACATTTACTTCTGGAGACTGTATTGTTCCCAAATGATGTTCTTAAATTAGAGAAATACTAGTACTGATCAAATTCTTATAATAACATTTTTAAACCTTGTAGAACTACTTTCATGAGCCTAAAAATAACAGGGTCCATGTATCGCCTAGATGATATCTACTGTGAGCACTCAGTTGGTTGAAGATCACTTCACGTGTCTGCCAGCTTCTTACTGGTGCACAACGTATGCTCTCTGCAAACCGACAAATGCAAACTGAATTACCTGGAAGTTTATATGATTTAGTTTTCCATCAGTGCAATAAAACTTGGTGTATTCATTATGAGCTTTCATGGCGGTTTGAATTTGTTGCATTTACATTAAAACCATCAAACATTCTATTAAACAATTTACTTCAGGCTATTAATGAATTGTCTCTCACTGTATCACCCAGCCCGTCAGATCCCATTATCTTATTTAAGAAATGATATGTAATTGAAAATTTGATGATTTTATTTACAGACTAAAATATGAATTGTTTGGAGCATTGGCTCCAGTTCTATTAGCGATGTGTGCCTGAGAGCTCCAGTTCATCCAGGGCCAATGCAAATTAGGCTGAAGTGGGTTTGATCTTAGCTCCAGAAGGACTTATTTGATCTGTGTGGGCTGTTCACTTAATGAAGTTGTCATTGGATGCTGCTACGGCATATATTTGCAATTTATTTCTGCCTCTTTGTCCTGTTTGAAACGCATTCACGAGAGCACAAACCCTCTTTATTCTGCTCATTTGCTGGAACAAGGCTTATCTCACATTATCAATATTTGTCTGCTGAACAGGCTCAAATGTGCAGTGTCATATTTCATTTATTAACTTATCATGCACAAATGTGACTCTGAAGGGGAAATGGCTCTCTGTCAATTGCCAGAAAGGAAATGGCCACAGCCAAGCTGGTGTTTAGTTTGAGTCCTGGGCATCTGTCTTTGCATCAGGGGTGAAATTCATGCAGGGCAGTGATCCAGGCCCTGAGGGGGAGACCACAACAGAGCAATCCTGCAGGGAATGGATGGCTCTTTGCTCCAAAAGGCAGCTAATGACTCTGAATCCCTCTCTGGCATTAAAACCTGGCAGGCGTTTTAATGCCCTGCACTGTCCAAAACACTGTCCAAACCCTGGAAAACACCTTGTGCTTTAATAAGGAAAAACAAAAAGGACAAAGCCAGAGTCAGAAGTCTGCAGATGAATGTAGGAAAAGCTGACTTGAATACAACAAATATCATCTGGTTTTTAATTTCATTCTTTCTTTTTATCTCTACAGGAATGATGAGAAGGAATATGCACTGAAACAAATAGAAGGAACTGGAATATCAATGTCTGCTTGCAGGGAAATTGCCGTAAGTAACCAGTTTTGTTTGTTTTTCTTTCCGAGGCCTGAGCTAATGTTTGAAGATGAATTGAACTGTGACAGGACATATCCACTGAAAGTAACCACATTTACCCTCTTTCCATTCAACTATGATGCTAATTTTGGTTGTAAACAGAAAACACATGTGAGTGGAATGTGTAGACTTACTGGAAGGAATAAATTCACCCCGTACTTGAGCAGTGAGTGGAGTGATTGTCTGTGTGGACCTTGGTATTTGTTTTTAATTGCTCCTCACTTTATAAAACAAATCTTAAATGCTCTAGTTTATACTTCATTATCCTGTAAATATCCAACTGGAAACCCTCAATTTACATGCAAGGTCAAGGTGCTGTAATTTGAAATAGTGGTAGGATGAAGGTAACATCGATTCTTTGGACATGATTTGCATGAACTTAAAAGTGCATGTGAGCTTCGGTATGCAAAACACTAACATGGCTCTCCAGAGTTTTGACTAACCAGTATTACAGGCAACCAGCAGACACAGCTACTGAAGACTGTGGGCAACAGGCTGATCACATGCAGGAAGAGGTCACCTCTTCCTGTTGAATATGATTTCCCCCATGAGAACTAGCACAATAACAAGATATTGCACACGAGTAACCCAGATTCCTTTTCTTGCTCGACTGACAGACGATGAGCTTGCAAAGACCGATGTGTAAAGTTGTTTTGTTTATGCAGAATCAGAGGACTCAGTGGAAGTCTTAACGACACCAGCAGCAGAGTGGAACAGGACTGGTCAACCTGCTTTGACTTTGCTATGTTTAGTATCTGAGAATGGTCGGTATTAACTGTTATTTCTCCTTTGGTTCCATGTTTTGTTTGTACGACTCTCAGGACTCTATGCTGATGTAAATCGGGGCACAAAGGAGTAGTGTTCTTACCAGCGCTGCGTAGTGTTGCGTGGATCGCTGTGACACTTGGTAGGAAGTCTTATTTTCCTCAGGATGAATTTAAAGAGGAGGAAAGTAAAGAGCAGCTTCAAGTTTCATTCTGGGCACTTGCAGTTGTGTTTACAGCGCCTGTGTGCTGGCAACAGTCGCAGCGCTGCAGCGGCAAGATGGGGAAAAACTAGCGCGTCCACCTGGGTGTCATGTTTACGTCGATGCCAATAGAAGTTGGATCCCATAAATACCTGTGACTGCTGCAGTAGAACCAGCAATTATTCCTGGGTCGAGGGGGGCCCAGGAATGATTGCTGGTTCTACCTTTTCCCACAGATGTTATTGAGGGTTCCGAGGGATCCAGTCTTGTGTGAAAGATGTATAATTCTCAACTCCTTAGGGAAGTATCTAATCCTTTAACTGCTATGTGATCAACTATGTTTACCAGTTAGTTGCGAATTGCACCTGTTTGGCGGTGCTGCAGGTACCCAGATCTTTTATTTAAAAGAAGCAATGCAGCACGAAGAATTACTAGTTTAGTCAAAGTCCTTCATTATAAAGTCTACTAAAGTAAATTAAAGGTTATTGTCAGCCAAACGTACCTACACTGTATTGTACTGTGCACTTCACTCAGCGTGTTTCCAGTTAACACTGGAAGCTGGGCCACGGGTATTTGTGGTGGGGGGTGGTGATTGCCGAAGGCATGTCAGTGTGCCACTCAGCCTCACAGCGGCTGCAGATAGAGAAAGAATGTGGCCCCTTTGACAGGTCACTGGCTGTTATATAAGGAGCTCTGGTTTCCACTGCTCACCTGGAGGGAAGGCAGTGAGCAGTGACACTATCCAAACAATTCAAGTTATACCGGACAAACTGCTATAGCTTACTTAGAAATATAATTTTACGATCTTTACATGCAAATCAACATGTCAATCATCTTCATTCTCTGTACTTCCGTATGTTGCGTAATCACAGTTCCTCTTTAATTTTTACTTCAAAAGCTCTGCACGAAGAAAGTTTTTCTGTCACTTCCTGCTCTGTGAGTGTTAAAGAAGCCTTTCACTCCCAAGTCTTTAAGCCGACTTCCATACTGCGCATGAATGACTGAATCGTCATGGATGCCCGACACAACACATTCCAACACCTACAACAACTTCTTTGTGATTCTTTGGAAACGATCGGTATAAATGTAGGAGTGCATGTGACGTCAGGCATGCGAACACTAATAAGACTCTCCAGAATTCTGACTAACCAGTATTACGGCCAGCCGGCAGACAACACAGCTCAGCTACTGCAGAGGACAGAAAACAAGCTTGTCACACAGCAGCCGCCATGCGGTGCGTACAGCTGCCCGCTCTTCCTGTTCAGAAAGATTCTCCCATGAGAACTAGCACAACACACAGATATTATACACACAAGAGAGGAAGAAGAGAACAAACACAGACAGGTTCATCCTCACCTCCACCGAGGACGTTCAGACCTCCTTGGTGGAGGTGATTTCTTTCCAAACTGTGTATATTCTGCATTGTATATAATTGTAATGAACATATAAACATTAAAGATGGTTTCCTTGTTGGCCTAGTTTGCAGTTGAGATGCTCGTCTTCGGTCACGTGTTTCACCTTCACCTCCTCATTTCTCTGCCACCGGTTGGATGTTTCTTCCTCTCTCTCTATCCTCCTCTCTGCCTGTCAATATGTGCTCCTCCAGGTGTCACATTGTTATCCTGCTCTCCGCCTCTCCCCGAGGTCCTGATAGCA
>CAAKHC010008932.1:2884-17116 GCA_901007825.1 Macroramphosus scolopax | reverse complement strand
GGGGATTTAAGAAAAAAAAAAAAAAAAAAAAAAAAAAACAGCTCGTGGAGTGGCAGTGAGCGGTTGTTCAGCTGCTGGATTTGATTAGGGTAATGAACGGTCAGCGACGTGTGCACCAGTGGTGGTAAAAGGAGGAGAGATAAAGGAAAAGGGAGGATATTAGGGTGAGAGGGGAGGAATGAAGGAGTGTTAGGAAGAGAGGGAGGAGAAGGAGGAGAGAGAGTTATCACCGAGGTAACATAATGGGAACAGGTGGACCGGTGGCCTGTTGACTGAGGTAATAAGAGGAGGGATGAGGAGGGAGAGTGATGTTGCATTTGTGTGTTTTAATGCAACCAATCCACTAAGTCTGACATGCATAAAAGGACACTGAAGGTTTGATAACTCACAATAAACATTCAATTCAAATGCTCCTTTGTCAGTATTTCATTGCACGATATTTAACAGATCCATCCAGTAATTTTCCATCCATGCATTTGCATATACTGTATGTACAGTATTTGCTTCTTCATCCCGATAGTCTCTGCTACACACTCACTTAATCCAAAAGCTGTGTAATAAGAAAAAGAAACAGAGAAAAACGAGCGAGGGCGTTCGAAACCCCTTTCATTTATTTCAATGCATTCCAAACACGCATTCTATATCTCCATACGGTGATCCGGGCCACGCATGCATATACACCTACCTCTAACAAAGCAAATTGCAGTTCATCCAACTCCATGGCCCCAATCTTAGTCAGGGGAGGCAGGCTCGTCATTCACACAGATAAGGGTGAATTAGGGTCTCGCTCTGGGTTTTACATTTCAATTTACCCTCCGGCTTCAGAGCCATTAGGGGCCTAATCTAAAGCTTGGGCCAGTTTTCTTCCCCTACCAATTGCAATATAGTTTTATTAACTTTCCAGTAGACTGTGCTGGAATGAAACTCCAATAGATTCATTACTTCACATAAAATTCATATTAGGGTTATTTGTGATAGGAAGACCTCTTGATAAAGAGTATGCACGTAGTCAATGTGTTTGTAATGCAGTGCTGCTGTATCACCGGCTGGTTCCTTCGGGGCGAGTGGAAGAGAGAGTGTGAGCGTAACTGCAAGCTTATAATGGGTCTCGCCAGCGAGGCGCGGAGGAGGGAAGGACACTGTGCAGGTGTCAAAAGAGTCAGAAATTCTCTTTAGATAACTCTGTAAGGATCCACCAGTGTTTGAGATGTATAGTGGGAACGGTGCATAAAAGATAGATACAACTAATAAACTTGTCAATGATGGACTCGGGACTCGGGACTCGACACTCGACACGTCCCTGTCTTGATTGTAGACTGGAGACTTTCTCAAACATTGACTCGGTCCCACCTCTCTGATTATAAGGGGAATGCTTGAGGACTTTCTTTGGATGTTTGAGGGAAAAAAAGGGATCAATTATGCAGATAGGGCAAGTTTCACCAAAAATGTATCAATTATTTATCACTTGCTACTAATTGGAAAAAAGTTTAAAATTGTTTTAAGCAATTACAAAATAAGGTATATTACTTTTCCACTTCCTGTTCTAAGCCTGGGCCTGTCTGTCCACTGACACCTGACAGAGACACTAAGATAACACTGAGATGAGTCTTTAATTCCTGGTAAAACAGCAAGTAATCTAATCTCATTTTCCCATTCTAACCCTCTTTTACTGCTTTTATACAAATGTTATGGTTCACTGTAACACATTACTCAGTCACTACTGACAGTCATTGGTTGGACGTCACGTCACCCATGATGTTGCTTATTGACTGTCACTGAAACGATGTTCTACCCTCGGAACTCACAACGATGCTCTGCTCTCCCGACCTTCTTCTCGTCTCCTCTCCTCGTTTTGAGTCTGTTACTGTGTATCTGAACAACCAATGCTGAGCGGGGGTAAACGGGGGATGATGAAGATGATTCTATGGGCCAATAACTGTCAGGGGCCGTCAAAACATATTAGAACTAAATTTCAAATGGTTGATGGGCCCCAATATTAAGTGCTTTCATGGGGCCCGAAACTTCTCGCTGCACCCCTGACAGCTACACACATACACATCACCTTTTCCCCACAGCGAGTGGGTCACCTTACCCCGCTCCGGGGCTTTTGGTGTGGCTTGTGTTCCTGAGCCCAGCTATTGCAATGGTGGCGGGGGACGCTTGCCAACAACAGAAAGTGTGTGTGTGTGTATGAAAGAGAGAGAGAAAGAGGAGGGAACATGTGGAAGTAATCTGGTTGTTTTACTGTCTGGCTCTGGTGGTGAAAGTGTTGGGCAGGGGCTTCGAGCGGTCTGGATCGTGTCAGAAGCCGCCGGAGTCAGGTTACTCTGGCAGACCGAGCTGGAGGAGAGCGGGGGTTGGAGACGGAGAGGGAGAAATGAGGGGTAAACAAATGAGTGAAGGATGGGACTGAAAAGTAAGAGAGTGAGGTGGTGTACTTCCATGAGCCAACCTTCTGACTTGTTCCGTACTCCCCCAGGACATTTTTATTAATCTGAGGGTATATATGTGTGTGTGTGTGCGTGTGTGTGTGTGCGTGTGTGTGTGAACCCGGGCCAGAGGGCTCCAGAAGACGACCACTTGAACCAGCCCCAGCTGAGAAAACAAATGGCCTTGACTCTTTCTCTCCCCTCTCTTCTCTGCTTCTCCCCTCATCCAATTTTCATCTTTTTTTTCCGCGACGATGGGTATTTAATCAAGTAAGGGAGCTAATCAAAGGCAGAGGAAGGCTCCCGAACCCTCAGCTATCTCCTCCCTAATCCTAGAGCTCTGCTTCTCATTTGCCGATGACCTAGAGGAGCAGACTTGTCCACTGAACCCCACCACAGGGACAAAGGCTGTTTAGCGGTTAGCAAAAGGTTATAGCATGTGTGTCTGTGTTTACGTGCATAAATCCATATTCTAAGGCGGAGTAAAATGAAACGTCAACAAACCTCTTCAACTTTAGTGTATAAAACACGCGGAGGACGAGATGAATGGGGTTGTGGAATGAGGGAGTGGACGGGAGAAGTGACGAGGAGAGAGAGAGGAGAGGAGCAGGGAGGATGGAGGAGGCACACGGGGTCAGCGGGTTGAGGTGATAAGTCGCCTGCTGGGGAATTAATAGGGAGCAGATGGCGCTACCTTTACTTAATGTAGGGGTGCGGGATACGAAGGGAGAGATTTATCAGTCTGTACGAGAACGGAGTCTGCCGATGGCTGGTGGGCCGACTCCCCCACCTGAAGAGGATTTAGCACATTCCTGTCTCCCTGTGAAAGGGGAGGTGTCGGTGAATCGGCAGGCGTTCACCGTAAGAGAGACGGATTTCAAATTGTAAAATAGTTTTACCCTTGCATGATGAAATAATCTGAGGGTGAAGAGATTTGCTTTTGTTGCTGTGAATACCCACAATTCTTTGGCAATGGACACTTTAGGTAGATAAATTCTATTTGTAGTAAAATGATGCTTTGTAGCCAATTTCAATCCATTTTTAAGCTCCTGTTTTTTTAGTTTCACATCTGTAAAAGCAGGTCATCCCTCATTCTGATATATATAATCAAACTCTAAGGAGTGATGCATCTTTCATCCGTGTCAGGGAACTTATTCAAACTAAATTAAGTTATACATGAGTAGCACTGCCCTGTTCTATATAATCCACTTTAAACTATCAGTGACCTCCATGACAGGAACCGGTTATGCGATAAAATCTTCAGTCAAAATCTGCACTACTTGAAGAACTATGATTTAATCCGTACACCCTGCAACTGTCACAGAAAAATAATAAGAAAATATCTTTTCCAATCGAATTAGTAACATTTGACCAAACTGAAATTTCCATTTTTAGCCAAAAAAAAAAAAAATCCTCTTCTGACCTGGACAACTGACTATGTAATTGTTTCCTGAACTTGACCCAGTCCCAGTTATTTCTATGGATACAGCAAAAGAACCAGAGGGAGCTGAGTGGGCCTATCACTCTTATCACTTTAGTGATAATGGCCGTCACATAAAAGATGACCTGGTGAACTCCACAAATGCCAGAGTGGCCCAATTAGCCACTATGCATTTCATACAATTTGCAAAGGGCAAATGTTCCCAAGCTGTAATTATGTACTCACATTGCCCACCTTGGGTGACCTGCCAACCGGTTTTGACGTCCGTCCGTTGTAGAGGTCACCATGACAGCGAAGGAAAAAACACAGATAAAAATTATCTGCGGGGTCTATCATTGTGTCTGTAATTGGTCAAGTTGTGCTTGTTACCTAGTAGCGAATACATAATGGATAGTGCTGATTGCACTTTGAGATGGCCAGGAAATGTCATTGTGGGGGATGGATGTGGTGCTGAGTGGGATGTTGTTGGTTATATCTGCGGTTTAAAGCTGCTGCTGCCTCGTGCATCATCTATTAGGGAGGAAATGGAATAAAACGTTACAACACTTTTGATTCGCTCCTGGACACAAAGGTCCGCGTCAGCCCTGACCAATAGCCTTCAGGATGATGAGCCCACGATACATAGAAGTCTGCTCTTTTATGCAGTCTGGGGGGTTTAAAGGGGCCACAGGCTATAACAACAGTGCTCACGGGGTCACTGAGACTCACAGACCACGCTGCCAGGATGGAGCTGTTCGTCCTGGAGGCAGTGATTGATTGATTTCGTCTATGAGCTGCACTACATGTGTCAACATCCCTTTCAAAGATTCTTGGTCCTAAAAGTTGAAACAGAAAGTAAAGAACTATCAACGTGGAAATCCCCGTGAGGTCTGAAATCGCTCGTCTCCTTTCGGTTCTCTTCGATCTGCGAGGACGGTTGGAACTTCCTGAAAGGGACAATTCACTTCACGAAGCTGTAAAAGACTCACAATCCGTAATATTGTGTATTATTCCAAGTAGAAAAAATGTGCTTCATGTCTGCGTCGTAGGTTGGGTTTAAATTACAGCCCTGCGTCATAAACACTACCTTTAAAACTTCAGCTAGACGACCTGTCTTAGCCTGTTCCAGGTCCTCCTGGTGCTGGGGTCCAACAGTCTTCAGCAGATGCTGCTGTGAGGTAGGCCCTCCCTAATGTCTCCATTGCCTGCACCTGACCCCGCTAGCCAGCAGTGGCCAAATTTAGTTTGGAAACGTGCCACCATGGGAGAGCTGACAGACCCATTAATCAGCAGGAGTCTCCCCCCTACTCATGCGGCAGGTCAGCGAGGGAGCACCGCACACACAAACACACACACACACACACACACACACACTCACAAGGGAGCAGCAGACAGACACACACAAAGTATCTTCATGTACAAACACAATGCAAAACGGCCCCGCGAATCTATGATGAAGCTGAAACTTTAAAATAACTCTGACAGCGATCTCTCGTCTTCCATCTACGCTGCATATCCTAAATCCTCCATCACCTCCTTTACACAAATACACCGACACACACCTGGTCACGGCCCTCCATCATTCCCGGCGATCCGTTCTTACGTCCCAGCTCTCTCCTCTCTTGTCTCAGCCAGGTTTTTCTGTCAGCTCGGGGCCCCCCGGTCAAAGAGGCTGTCCGCACATTACGATCCTTGGCTGACACTCCTCGCGAGGAATGAACCGCGGAACCCAAACACACAAACACAGACACAAACACACCCATGGTGACCCGGAGACGTTCTGGAGGACCTGGATGGATGCGTCCTGGAAGGAAAAAAGAGTCGGAGATGCTGGGCGACGTTTATTATCATGTGGATGATGAACTCTGACTGCTCCGGCTTCGGGGAATTTACCCAGAAAACAATAAAGAAGTGTAAGTGTGTGTCGAACGTCTTACATCCTCCGACTCTGGAAAGTGAAACCGCAAAAAAAAAACTCTGTATGAAGCAACAGCTAATTGACTTGTAATCAGTGTTCACTATCTTGCAATTAACACTCAGGGACAATGAGATCGGAGGATGTGGCACCAGCAGAAGGCCTGTATTGGCCACCATCCCCGAGGTGGGGGAAGATGCCAAGAAGCAACCAGAGAGAATGTGTCTGATAACTGGAAAGCATTTATATGCAGTGTCACTGGTGCATTTATCCTTTCTAATATGAAACTCTGCAGAGAGATGGATGGTGGGATTGGGATAATGAAGGTTACCAAAGTCCCCAGATGTTTCTGTGGTAATTAGAGGCATTTGTTTATCGGGAAAACAAGTCACATCAAGAGCAAAGCATTCATTAAAATTTTTCATAATCTTAATAATTCAAGTGTAGCTGCTTCATTTTGTTCCCAATTTATCATGCTAATGATATGAATAAATCTGCATAACTTTAACACCGCCTGTTGGATCCGCTACAGCAACAGACATGTTTAATAAGACTTTGATAAAGCAACTAATTTAATTTACACTTAACATTTATTGATTGAGTATATCTGCAAAACATCAGAAAAGTAAAACTTATCTACGGTATGAAAATCTTTCAGCCGTTGTTTTCTAGCTTTATCGACTCGCGGTTAATATTGATGAGCCTTTCGCAGCATCAATCCGGTTCATAACACGGTAGGAATTAATCTGCTGTCATAGCAGGCTGGATGCTTAAAGCAACATCCTATTGTCCCCTTGGCGGACGACGTGAAGTTACAGAGCGGGGGCGCCGAGCGGGGGCGCAAAGTACGTAGAAAGTCGTCAAAGCTCTCCTGGCTAAATGTGGCAGAGTGCAGAGTTCAGAAACCAGTCCTGTGCTTCATGGCCTGGGTCTCCATGGCCGAGCAGCTGCATGCAGGCCTTACATCACCAAGCACAATGCCAAGCGTCGGATGCAGTGGTGTACAGCAGGCCGCCACTGGACTCTGGAGCAGTGGACACGTGTTCTGTGGAGCGTCTAATGGACCAGTCTGGGTTTGGCGAATGCCAGGAGAACGTTACCTGCCTGACTGCAGTAGGTCAACTGTAAAATTTGGTGGAGGAGACCTGGTTGGATGAGTTTGGTGTGGAAGAACTTGACCGGCCCCGACAGAGCCCTGATCTCAACCCTATTGAACAACTTTTGGATGATTTAGAACGGAGATGGCGAGCCAGGTCCTCTCGTCCAACATCAGTGTCTGACATCACAAATGCTCTTCTGGATGAACGGGCAAAGATTCCCACTTAGATTTTGTTTTTTGTGATCAGGACCGCAGAGAGAAAAGAACAGAAAGAGAGAGCACAGAGGAGATGAAGAGTTTGACCAACAGGAGAGGTGAGTAAAAGATAGACAGAAGATACGCTCAAAAGGAGATTGTCTAAAACAATAGAAGCTAGAGTTATCGGTACATTTTAAAACAAACAACAAACCAATAGAACAGCTCTGGTTGCCCCTCGAAGACCTTTTCTTCCTGCGCGACGTCCGAGTGCCTGGATGAATCATATCTATCTATATCTATATATCTATCTCATCATTTGAAACTTCTCCATCAACTTATGAGCACATGAACGATGTCATTGGACCCCTTTAATTTCAGCCGAATAATAATTTACATTGAAAGCTGATGAGCAGGTCCACTCCACAGCTGGACGGTGCTGCTGGCAGTTTGTCTCGCCCCAATTGCCCCGTCAGAAATCAATTGTAGATCAAAACGTGGGTTTGCAGCGGGAGGTCAGTCCAAACTACAGCGTAAATATTTCATCCCAGACTCACGTCAGGGGGCTTTTAAAGATGTGTGCTGGACCATGCTCCCCTCTTGCTGCCCTCTGAAAGTGACAGGGCTTGCGTTTTAGCCCACTTCAGGACCAGGTTAAATCAATTAAAATCTATTATTCATACGGCAGCGCAGTGACCTCACTGAAAGCCACTATAATTTCAGAATAGAAAGGAGAACAAGAACCGGCAGTGAACTTTGGCCTCTGAAGTTTTCAAGAGAATCCAGGAAACAAGTGACCTCGTTTTCAAACTCAGAGGCCTTAGAAATAAAAATTGCTGCTTGAAACATGATGTTGCGGTAAAGGCGCAGGAATAGTGACTCACATAGTGTTTTCTTTCTGGAACCACTATGAGCTTTAATCTGGTAAATAATGAATGCAGAAATGTGTTGAATGGGTTTTCGTGATCTGGACCCGATGTGCGTGTGCAGAAGTCACTCCGTGCCCATTTGGAAGAAAATTGGCAACACATTTTGTATTGCAGATAAATCCAGCCTCACGTCGACCGGAGCAAATCATTTTCAACACCAGGCGGGGAAATCACCTTTACCGGATAATTTGTAACTGCTGTAGTTGTGCTCTCAAGGCAAGTGTGGCAGGCCTTCACCTATTGTTTGGCAAAGTGCAGCTCTCCTCTTCTGTTTGTAAGGGAAAATCTTCAGGGGTTTGGTCTCCACAGATGGCGGCAGGCTATTTGATTGGATAATAAGCAGAAAGAGGTGAGAGGGAGAAAAGTCATTAAGACCTGCTTCCATATAATCATCCGAACGCCAACACCATCTCCCTTTTTATTCTCACCTTCTCTCCCCTCCGCTCTCCTTCCACCCATTCAGATGAAAGGACCTTCTCCTGCTGCATGACAAATGGAAATTATGGAGGGGTTGTTGAAAAAAAGTAAGAAGGGAAAAGACGAAAAGTGGTTCTGAAGTGATTCGCCACGTTAGTCAGCTTCCTCTGACGCTGACCTTCCAATTTAAGCAAACAATACATCAACTTGGAGATGTGCCAAACTGGGGGTATTCATGGAGAAGAGTGCAGCTCACGGAAAATAGCTAAAAAGGAGGTAAGTGGACAGGTGTTGGAAGAGGGGTTGGAGCTCTCCTATGATTAACAAATAATATATGTACTTTATTTGGCTTTAGAATATCATGCTGATATTTAGCAGGTGTCATACAAAGTTTGATCTTCATCCCATTTCATGCATTTGTATTAAATACATTAAATGACAATAACAAAACATTTGCTAAAGAAACAGCAGGGTCCATTCTTGGATGGACCGATGGATCGTTATCGCACGGCTGCAGCAGAGTCAGAAACCTCGTGAACTGGCTGAATGTTCACATGGGTTGTGTAAGTATGCATATGTTTCCACGCGTCTTGTTTACATGCAGGTGTCTCGGTGCCTCGTACACCTCCAGGGCAGCCTCAGTAGGCGACCGCTGTAAATGGACTCTCACTATCGCTTAAGACGGTGTAACGCATCAACCAATCACATGATTCTCTCCCCCTCATACCCTCTGGCCTCAGCTGGTACCATGGCATTATCATAGGAGCAGACATTTACACAAACACACACACACGTATACACACACACACACACATGCACCACCTCCCTCTTATGGCTTCAGGGCCATTCCAGGAAAACGTCAAAGATGGTTTTCACCCTTTGTATCTCGCCTGTTTCGCCGACGCTGACTGACGGTGGGCCGCGTGGTTTGAGATTGTCATGGCCCAGAAACCCATTCTGAGTGACTGAAATACATAACAAGGCCACCTGCCCTCTGAGGGTAGAATAGATGCCAACACGAAAACGGTGGTAGAACACATCGACGGCTGTCGCTGACGGAGTGTCAATTTCAAACGTTATTAACGTTAGCGTAGAGAAATATGAGAAACAGACTTTGAACACTGGCTGGGAAAGTCTTGCACAAAGTCAGATTCAAAGCCTATTTACTTTTGGCTTGAAATTAGTATTGCTTGCCTTGCTCTACTTAAAAGGTACTATCCACTTACTCCAGTAGAGTAAGCATATTGTTTCTATCTAATTGACACTAAGCTCATGGCTATTACCATGTCAACACTGGATTACTGCTGCCTTTGAGCTTGTGGAGTGGTTGACTTGGCCCACATTCAGGCCTTGTTTTCCTTTCCACTCTGTCGTCTGCTGCTCGCACACATATAGTCGGACAAGCTCACATGCTCATAGCACCACATGTGCACGCATGCAGACGCGTACGCAGACACATGGAAGCACTCTCTCTCTCTCTCTCTCTCTCTCTCTCTCTCTCTCTGCCTCTCTCACACGTCCGTTTTTTTCCACCCCTGTCCTTCTCCCTCATCTCCCTTTCACACACCGTGTTCCAGCAGCAGGACGAGCGTTCCAAGCCAATTTCCCCGCCACTGTAAGTCCCTCTCTCCCAGAAGCCCTTTGGATCAGAGGCTACGCGATTGGCCGGTCAGAGGCTAGTTCAGTTGGTGATTGGCCAGCAAAGGCCCCCGGTGCACAGTGACGGTAATTAGCACACGCCAACCATTAACAAACACAGATTAGGCATGAACCCGCGTGGCACGCTGCCATCAACATGGTGTGTGGATGTATGTGTGTGAAGTGTTGTATTCCCCGGTGAGTGTCTGTGGAAGTCTCATTCTTTTTAGCTATGTCTGTGTTAAAAACTTGGTGTGTGTGTGTGTGTGCGTTGCTGGTCTTTCTTCCTCCCGTGCATTTACTCTGACCTGCGTTTATTCAACAACTGTACGCGTACACACACACGTGTGTGTGCAAATGTGTACGTGTGTGATGTTCAGCCTCATTTCCTCTGTGCCTGCTGGTCAATTCTGGCATTTGGAGTAAAAGATGTTCTACATTCCCCGAGGCCCCGTCGCTTCCAGCGCTGAATTAGAGATGGGGCTATGATATGTGGAAATGTTTTTTAAACGCCACCAATCTCTGTTTCCCTCTCTCTCCATCTCTCTCTCTCTCTCTCTCGTCTCTCTCTCTCTCTCTCAGTACACCCCGACCCCTCCTCCCCTCAGAGCTGGTGAATCCGCCCTGCTGTGTGCGCTTAATGAAAGATAAGAAGGGTCCTCCACCACTGACACTGAGCCACAGACCCTCAGAGGACTGCGCTAATCTGCTTGGCTCCTAATGGGGGCCACTTTGTGTCTGCCGAGGATCATTTCATATCAAACAAATTGTGTCCTGTGAAACCCATTACATTTTGGGCCCTTTGGAGATGCTTCGCCCTTAGCTGACACATAGAGGACATCCTCGGCCCGACTTTTGATGCCGTAAATATTTCCTAAGATGGTCTTACACTGAGCATCTCTTTTCTAGTTAAAGATGGGCTTTGTGCGTCTTAAAAACCTGTCCACGCTTTCATTAAACAGAGATAGGGAGGGCGGGGCTTAAACCATGAATGCAAGAGCCTCCACAAAGAAAAAGGAGAGGGATAAGAATGTGGGAAATGGAGGAAAGAAGGATAACAGGCAGCGATGAGGAGTTAATAAACTCAGATTCTCAACTTACATGTATTCAGTTTCTTAATTGTCTCTCTGCATGTGGTCTTATAGGACGTCTGACATACGATTATCTCTTTATTTACATGTGATGTGCTCGCAAACCGCAGTTGTGCAGCTTCAAAATGTTTATTTATGTTTAATAAAGCCAACAGTGAAAACACCATCGCGTGCAACGTGCTCCTAAAAGCACGACTGCCACAGTGAGCGGCGGGCGGCCGCGACACATGTACAGTAAATTTCTATTTGTATTGACAATAGTGTAATCTGCTGGGACGGTGTCACCCATTGTGCAGGTCGTCACTCTTAATGTTTACGTTATGTGTCTGTCCGTGTGTTTTTTGTGCGTGTGCGGTGCTGTGCGCGCTGCCCAGTGTGTGCTTTGACGTGTGGTGGTGTCTCTATGTGTATGTGTCCGCCATCAGTTCTGCAAGGGAGAAAACGGGGAGAGGGGAGTAGAAAATGATCTGGGGCCGATACATATGAAATAGGAGGGCTCATACATAAACATAGCGCCAAGGCCCCGGGGCCAGGCAATCTACGAGGCAAATTGCTCACCAGTCAGCCATGGAGGCCGCACTGTTTACTATGCATGAGGTCTTGTGACATGCTTTAAAGCCACCCCTAAAACAGGATGACGGGCTGGTGGTTGTGAGAAGTTCGCTTTTTCTAATGTTATGGTTCTCCTTGCTATGAAAAATATGTAGTGGGAGGAGAACAGATCATCGTTTCACTCTATGGACCTGTTGTGTGGTGAACAGCAGCTGCTGCATGGAGGCGAAGTTCAGTGGTTTACCTGTATGACAGAGGAAAACTGATTCTGTGATAAAGTGTTTTTATTGAAAACGATTTGGGGGGATTTGAGTCTGTATTGATGGTAGATGGCAGGGAGAGGAGAGATATTGATGCCATGCAAAGTTCCCAAGTATCAAACCAATGTTGTCCTTGTTACTGATGCATCACCATTTCCACCAGTTATCACCATGAATTCTATTTCAGTCTGTTTCGAACACCTCTCGTGCCTCAACACCAAACCATTGTGTGCCAGAAAAAATCATCCCTTTTTTCAGGCAAGAGATGATTTTAATCTTTTGTATTTCAAATAGATAGATTTACCTTTCGAAGCCGAGCTTCAAATGCAGCGTCAGTACAATCGAACATGAGTGAACTCAACCGGGCGTGACGGAATAACATACCCGAAGAGGAATAGATGTTAATATGTAAACAAGCCGCCGGACCACAGCTGCTCCTGCCTGCATTTACCAGCCCGGAATCCCAGGGGGAGCCCTCCTCAATTCAATTTCAATCTGCTCGACCCCCAGGGTCCAAGTTCAAGTTCAAAGTCAGCAACCATGGCACCAACAGGAGAGTTGCCCACCCACGAGTCCCGGCCCAGGGTGGAGGCCGACTATAGACGAGGTCAGGACAAATCGAATACCAGATCTATTAAAATGTCCTTTACATCAACGTCTTGCCAGTAGTATGTGTGTGTGAAGGGGGGATGGGGAGAGTCTACAGTCACATTACAACACCTTTGCTGTCTCTCTTTTCTGTCTATATACGGCCCCCCCCTCTGTCTTGCTCTCTCTCTCAGGCTATAATTATGCTAATAGTATGTATATAGCTGTGGCCCCGAAGGCTTGGGGCGTATTGAAGGCTCCCAGGTCTTTCTCTCCTGTAACAGTATTAGGGTGCTATTGAAAAGCGGACTGCGGGTGAGAAGGGGGGGGGGGCAGGATAGAGAGATAGCACGGGGTGGCAAATGGGACATGACCACCGTGCTCTCTGTCACGACGCCGCCCATTGTCTGGCCAAAGAAAAGGGCCTCCGTCGCCAGTGGGACAATAATAAAGGAGCAAGAATGGGCTGTGCATATTAAACAACACAACGGACCACGCAGACCAACCTGCATGGGCACAATGAAGGGGAGAGAGAATGAAAACAGAACGAGGGAGAGAGAGAGAGAGAGGCGGGTTTTAAAGGAGTCGGAGCGAGAGAGAGATTGGAGGAGAGAAAAGGGTGGATGATGTGAGAAAGCCGGAGGCAGGAGCAGAGATAACTGTAAAAACAGCAATAGGGAGATGACACCTGCTAATGTAATCTGACTTTAACACACAGCAGAAAGCCAGAGTCCTGTTTCGACTTCCGAGCGAGCAGCTGTTCCACTCGCTTCTGATTTAGTGCGATAACTCATGATTCTGATCCGATGGCATTTTCCAATAGTCCGTCACATAAACCGTTTACAGCTTCAAACAATGTATGAATTAACTGTAGAATTCTGTTATTATTTTCTATTCTATAATTGAACTTTGCAAAAGTTTGAAAAGACAGTAAGGCCGACTAACACTACTGAACGTCCCCAATAATCAGCTCTATGACTACATTCTTTTACCTGGCTGGCAGAAGAAAGGGACAAGATGATACCTTTTTAAAATACATCAATTTAAGAAGGTCAGAAAAAAAGAAAATGTATTATTGATTATGCATTTATTTTCCCTCTCCCTCTCCCACTACTGTTACGGCCATACTTCCATAACCTCCTACGTCAAGGTATTGATGGGGACCCCACAGAGGTCATGGGTTTATGGGATATGGTCCTCATGAAGGGCATCTGATGGAAACACACATTCATATTGCATCTTTTTCCGTAGGGGGGAATCCTAAAGTTTACATCCTCTTCTCATCAGGTCTGAACATTTCTCCGCCCCATGACAACACAAACTATCTAATGCTATGTTCTAATATGCTTCGAGGGCCCCCGTGTCACTTATGGGGTCTTGCAGCACACAGTGTAAGTTCCAACATCCCGCCTCTGTGCTCTTCCCCCTCCCAGCCCCCTACCCCTCATCTCCCTCTCCGCCCGAGTATGCCGAGAGGTGTCAACACTAGAGGCGTGGGTGTGAGAGGCTCTACCATGGTTCACGGCTATCGCATGTGCCTCGGCAGCTATGTAGCGTGGCTACCATCTGTCCACATGTCACACAGTGTGCTGCTCTCTCTCTCTCTCTCTCTCTCTCTCTCTCTCTCTCTCTCTCTCTCTTTCGTTCCGAGCATCTCCTGCCTGCCTCTCATTCTCCCTCCCTTAATCCTTTATCTTGC